>JAANYP010004513.1:0-26106 GCA_020465985.1 Centrapalus pauciflorus | reverse complement strand
GAAGTAGAAAGATTGTGGTGATGTTTAAATTTTTTGACATCTCCTACTTATACCCAAATTGGCTGACACGCTACAGTGTGACGCACTGCAAAACCACGGCCTGACACGCTACAGTGTCACACAATTCACAAAAAATGACAAAAGTGGCCTACATGCCAACTTTGGCACCCGAAAAATCGTGTCTGCCGACGTTTTTGTAATCGACGGTTTATATATTAGTTAAGTTCATATAACATACTAAGTACCCATTTTTTTACAATTTATTTTGCTTGTAAACGTACTTATGGAACGTCAAACTTGGCATCAAGTTAGTTTTCATGCACTTCACATAAAATGACAAAGGTGGCCTACATGCCAACTTTGGCACCCGAAAAATCGTGTCTGCCGATGTTTTTGTAATCGACCGTTTATATATTAGTTAAGTTCGTATAACATACTAAGTACCCATATATTTGTTTTACAATTTGTTTTGCTTGTAAGCGCAGTTATGGAACGTCAAACTTGGCATCAAGTCAGTTTCCGCGCACTTCACATAAAATGACAAAAGTGCCTACATGCCAACTTTGGCACCCGAAAAATCGTGTCTGCCGACGTTTTTGTAATCGACCGTTTATATATTTCTTAAGTTCGTATAACAAACTAAGTACCCATATATTTGTTTTTCAATTTTATTTTGCTTGTAAGCACACTTATGGATCAGTTTTCGCGCACTTCACATAAAATGACAAAAGTGGCCTACATGCCAACTTTGGCACCCGAAAAATCGTGTCTGCCAATGTTTTTGTAATCGACCGTTTATATATTAGTTAAGTTCGTATTACATACTAAGTATCCATATATTTGTTTTACAATTTGTTTTACTTCTAAGCGCACTTATGGAACGTCAAACTTGGCACCAAGTCAGTTTTTGCGCACTTCACAAAAAAATGACAAAAGTGGCCTACATGCCAAATTTGGCACCCGAAAAATCGTGTCTGCCGATGTTTTTGTAATCAACCGTTTATATATTAATTAAGTTCATATTAAATACTAAGTAACCATATATTTGTTTTAAAATTTGTTTTTCTTGTAATCGCACTTATGGAACGTCAAACTTGGCATCAAGTCAGTTTTCGCGCACTTCACATAAAATGGCATGACACGCTACAGTGTGACACGACCTGACACGCTATAGTGTGACGCACTGCACAACCACAACCACGGCCTGACACGCTATAGTGTGACGCACTGCACAACCACGGCCTGACACGCTATAGTGTCACGCACTGCACACACGCTACAGTGTCACGCACTGCACAACCCGGTCCGACACGCTACAGTGTCACACTGCACAACCACGGCATGTTATCCTATATAAATTCAAATCATTCGAAACATTTCAACACATCTTGAGAATTCTAAAATCCCACATTTCATAACTCAAAAAAATGTCGAAACACACCGGTGAACCAAGCAACAAAGGTCAGAATAGATCATCAAACATGCCAGATTACATACAACTTTCTATTGAAGAGCTGACATAGTTAAATCATAGATATTGTTGCTTGATTTTCGGTACAGTCGGAATACGTAAAGATTGACAACACTTGATTAATGAGAAGAGGGAAAACATCAAACTTCTTCAAGTCGAATGTAGCAAAAGGTAAGTCAGCTAGAGGATGATAACTACAATAATTTTATAGAAAGGAATAAATTACTTGATTCATATGAAGTATGAGAGGCTAGAAGAAATGAAAGACTAGCATGGATTGAGAGAGCGAATGCTGATTTTCATGAGCGGAACATGCCAACACATATGAAACAAACAATTCAGCATCTCGAAGCTGAAAACGATTTTGATCAGAGGATATCAGTTGAATTATGCCGACAGTCTCGCCATTTTATACTAATGATGATGGAAAAAAAAGGAAACTATTACTCTGCTGAAGCAAGAATGTCAACGAAATGTGAAACAACTTATGGATGCTCAGATAAATGATTATAAAAAATTATAAGAAATAGACAATGAAGTTAAAGTTTACGAATCAAACATTCAACAAAGAATTGGCTGGATTGAAAAAATGAAAATATAGTATCACTAGTTATTTAGAAATTTCCTCCATCTTATTATTGTGTGTTTTAATGATTTAAATAAATGTACTTTGTTTAATTTTACAAACTTCATATTTAGAGCAATAATTTTATCATATAATAAATGAAATAATTTTAACTTATTAATTCAATATATATTAAATGAAACAATTTTAACTTATTAATTCAATATATATTAAATGTAATAATTTTAACTTCTTCATTCAATATATATTAAATGTAATAATTTTAACTTATTAATTCAATATATATTAAATGTAATAATTTTTTAGCAATAATTTTAGGCAATAATGTTAGAGTTATATATTTTGGCAATAATATTTGAGCAATAATTTTAACTTATTAATTAAATAATTACGTGCGTGACATATTAAGTTGTTGAATAGTTAATCAAACATCATAAATAAACATGATGATACCAAATGCTCACAACATTTAACTCAAGTAATAATCAACAATTAATTTATACAACTTGTTACATATCCGTTACAATATTTAATGGGGGTGCTGGTGGGGTGTTGGTGATATTGTTCAGTACCACATCGTCGTTGCCTTCTTTGCCTATTGCCTCGACGCGGGGCAACGTCATCCTCCTGTTGTGCGCCATCCGTTGATGGAGAGCCTTGTTGAGACATTTGATGTTGTTCTAAAGGGAGGATACCATGTGAGTCGTTGGAATATATTGACGAATCCCTCAGATACGGAACAATGTCATTGGCTCTCGTTGGTGGATGCATTAACAGAGAATAAAAAGGGTTTTCATTTAAATATGGACTGAACATGTTGGTTTGGATTGAAGGTTGGGAGTCTACTGGGGTATATATATGTTGAGACAGTAATTGATCTAGTATTGGAAATCTTCATTCATTCGCACCGGTCTGTAACTCGACGACGACGACGAAAACTGCATGTCTAGTCAAAATCCCAAGTGTAGGGAGCTTGATTAGTATCTTCATGATATCTAGCACCACCCCCTTGATGATAATTCAATGAACCACTTGGTGCAGCAAAGTTAGACGGACCACCTTGTTCAAACACAGATGCAAAATCTCGTTCATCATAGTTAGATGGACCGGCTTCATCAAATGTGGCCTAACCACCAGTACTGACCTTGTCTTCAAGACCGACGCATAGCAGTTTTAGTAAAATAATGAGGACCATCAGGGACATGCGCAGGTAATTACGAAAAATGCCTCGGTAGTATGGAAAAACGATCAGTAGCATTGATTTGTTCCATATACTGTTGAGGAATTTGTTGGAATGTCTCGTTTCCAACCCCCCACTGTCCTTGTCCTTGTTGTAATCGTGTCATCTCCTCCATCTGAAAATTAAGATTATTTAATGTTATTATTTTTATTAAATCATTTGGCAGTTTACGAAACATAAATTTACATACAAGCATCTCCATACGTCTAGCTGTGTTTTAAAACCCCTGTCGTTGTGGTCTATATCGGTGCACGATATGTATCACGATGCACTCCCAATACTAGGGGTGTTCATGGATGGTTAACGAACCGAAATTGCATTTCGGATGGTTAACTGGAGATACCGGTTCGATGATTTCGTGAACCCAAACCTAAACCAAATAAACCGGTTTACAGACAATCGGTTAACAGGTTTTTTCGGTTCGGTTATTAGGTTAACCGATTAACCATTTTTTATTTAATTAATTAATTTTTAAATTAAAAAACTTCAAAAATTAGTTCCTAAAAACTAGAAATGTCTAAGATAACAAAAGTGATGATTAAAACTACAAATTATCTATATAGTATCTTCAAAAGATTGGACATTATCTTTAAAATTCTAACAAAAAAAAAACAATTTTATAATTTTCAAAATTAAATTGTTCAAGTGTAAATTTTGTTGTTTTGAATTAAAAAATTAATGTATACTAATAGATAAGTTATAATTTTAAATTATTGTTGGGATAAATGTTGATATTTATAAGCATAAAAGTTAAAATATATAAAAATAAATTTATTTCGATTTTTCGATTAACCGTCCGTCACCGAAATCGTGAACCTAAACCGAAACCTAAACGGAAGTTTTTTTCTGGTTCGGTTAACCAAACCGAAAATAATAGAAAAACTGGTTCGGTTAACCTCAAAATCAGAACGGTTTTTCGGTTTTTCGTATCGGCTTTTCGGTTTCGGAATTTTTTGAACACCCCTACCCAATACCAGTTCATATACCCGGTGGTGGCTATGAAGCTATCTTTGATCTTCCCGTTCACAACTCTATTTTCACGATTGTGCCACTCATCGATATATATTTGATGTCTCGCGTACCAGTTGGTGGCGCGTCTACCACCTCTTTTACAACCGTGTAAACTATTATGCTCTTGCGGTGTGATTAAAATGTTTGTTGGGATTGGCTGATGTATTCTAAATTGTCTCATCACCCGACAGGGTAAATGCGGCTCATCAATTTCCCAAAAAACCTAAAACGTTTCACACCGCCAAGAGTTCTGACCAATCTTACATGAATCGGGAAGAAGATCCATGACATGGTCTTAAGGGGTCCACGAGAACTGTAAATTATGAAATAATTAAAATGTGTTGTTTAAGTTTTGTATTGTAATACGTTTGACTACCAAAAACAGTGGCCAGTCATGTCAGTTGGGGGGGGCAGGATCCTTTCGATTTATAATCTTTCGGAAAATCCAACAACCCCAACCCGAACGTGACTATCCTACACACCACCGTTATGGTTATATCGACTAGTATTACAAATGCAACAACAATAACAATACTAAACTATTGCATCGAAATTTAATATTTACAACATAATTTTGTATGTACTTACCAAATCGTTTGTTAAACTGGCCAATTGTTGTCGGGCTGCATCAAGACAGTGGATTGTCGTGCTAACAAAACTCAAATCAGCTCGCCACATGTTTCATATATAGTACAAATAATCAATATACTCCAACGTAAATCATTACATATACAATTGTAAAAGTATATTTCAATACATACCTTGCATCGTACGGTTCTCAGTAATCATACATTGTTCTTACCGTTTGGGGGGAGGTAGTTTTAATTCTCTACCAGCACCATAATTGCAATAACACAAGCGGACCATAAATCTCCGCTGTTCCGGGCACTGTCGCTCTGCATAAGTTTCGATATAGAGATGCGAGAACGGAACTGCCCCCCAAGAATATAACACGTTTGAAGGTTTGTAATATGTGTTAAGTAGAACAACGAAACCCTACTGCCAGAAAAATCAGGAAAAATGGTGTAAGATGGAGAATATAACACCGAGCCCTTTGTTGGACTTGTTGTGGTGTCAGATTCACCAATGGAGTCATTATTTGATCTAAAACTCTAGCTAACTTTATTTGAAAACCTTTTAAACACCCGGGATAGGGCGTAAAACCTAAACAATCTGCACAAATTGAATTTAATTCATCTCAAGAAAAAGTATCTACACCAGTAAGAACCATACCATCGACCGACAAACCCCACAAGACTTGTACATCTTGTAAAGTAATTGTGGCCTCACCGATCGGAAGATGAAATGTGTGTGTCTCGGGACGCCACCTTTCTACCATTGCGGTGATCAAATGATGATCAACCTTTTGGTATCCCAATGCCAACACTCCACCAAATCCAGCGGCTTTTATTTCGACCAATACATCGTCCCGGATGGGATGGTCGTTGATATAGCTCCAAAATGTTTGATCCGACCTCCTGGTATTCAACTATCTATTATTATTAGGATCAACATTATTGAAATTTTGTCAAGCACGATGTTGATCCCATAAAAATAATAATTCAGGGTTGTTCGGACCGGGTAATAGTTGTTGAGACATTTTGTTAAAAATTTAAAAAATAAAATATAATAACTTTAAAATATTTGAAATACCGATAACGTAAAATTAGAAAACTATTTAAAAAAACTAGAATATTTTTGAAAAAAAAACTAGAATATTTGGGAGTAGAATATTTATATACTATTTTTTTTTAAGTGGAAAACTTAGAATACTAAATTAATAAAATTTAGACTATTTTTTAAAAAAACTAGAATATCTGGGAGTAGAAAGTAAAGATTTTATACAGTAGAGAAATAATTTTATAAAGTAGAGTGTATATTTGTATAAAATTTTGGTGTAAATGTTGTAGTATATATAGTGAAGGAGAGGACCGGATTGGCATCGGGTATGGGTCGGGTCTGATAGGCCGGGATCAAGCCGTGGTTGCCAAGAGCGGCCTGACGGTCGGAGGTCAGGTCACATCACTTTTTGTCGTTTTGTTGTTTCACGGGTGTGCATTGTAATCGATTAACACATCGGGTTTTGGCTATTGATGTGATTGAGCCGGGGTCGTGATCATTTTTACACAACAAAAAAAGTGATTATTTTTAAAATGTTTTTTTATATATTTTTCAAAAAAAATTTCCTAAGACATATTCACGCGATGCCGATGAATCACATCACATCTATAACTAATCGTCAGAGTACTAACATATTAGTAGTGCTAAAAGGAATTTGCAAATGAGATGGTTTCAGATTAGTCCCAACTTCTCCATGTCAATGCTAATATAGTCTCTTTATTTCTAATGTTTTAGGTAGCAAAACACGTCATAAGTAATTAAAAGCTTTTGCTGATTTCTATCATTAGAATTGATAAAAGATGAGGTTGAAGGGTGGTGAGTGAAGATGAAAATCTTGAATCAATTTGAGTTCCAGTTTCATCTCCCAAGTTTCTCTTCTTTTCCGTTGGGTTGAAAACATAGAAGCAATAAAAGATGAAAAAAAAAAGAAACTGTCTATGAAACATTGAAAGCTATGTTTTGAATGGCTAAGAAACCCACATTGACTGGGTGAAGGATAGATAGCACTGGAAACTGCTCATATAGGTTGATGCCCAAATAAAAAACACTCATACCTTTCTCGGCCTTTTGGCTAAGATCAAGTGTAGTATCTGTTCTTATCAGTTTAATATCTGATATTTTGTGAGGTCTTTCACTAACAGTTCTATCTAGACGCGACACACACCAACGAGTGCAGAATCCTCGTTAGCGGCTTGACAGATAAATCACACTCACGGAACACGGAGACTACCACGGCGCTGTACGAACACTAACGAACGAATCTACGCGATGATTCTCTCCGAAAACACTCTATTACCACTGATAAACTCGAGATCGCCCTTTTGCTTAATCTCACACGAATTCTGCAAAAGTCTCTTAATCATTCGAGTTAATCCCTAATATTAGAGGTCCATTCGAGTTTGTCATTGGACAAACTCGAATCCAGGCCCAAGGCCCATTTGAGTTTGTCTACATGACACATTCGAATTTACCTCCCATGTTAAATTCGAATTTATCCTATATTCAAATTTCACATGTCCAACTTCTATTTGAATATATGATTTAACTTATGTTTGAATTAATCTTTGGACTTTATGTTTGAACTTCTTGTAATACGTTACATCAAGTTCAAACATACAATCAATAACTATCAAACACATATAAACACATATATCAAACACTAATTAGTACTCAATACTTTTAGACAAAATCTAATACGACTTAGACTGCTATTGTCACACAGGGTGTACCAACAGACTCCCCCTTGACGATGACTTCTAACTATTTACATTTTGATTAAGAACTAGATTTATTCAAAGTACTGCCAGCATACAATCCTTGCTCGACACATACTTTAACTACATTCTGATACTTTCTAGCCTCATTTTCCATATGTGCATCACTTGATATTTGATGAGTGTAAAGCACTTGCAGGTCATCCTTGGAAAGATTCACTAGGTGCAGCGGATCGTACCCTCTAAGAATTACTTTTTCTTCAAAGTCCTCCATCACTGCTTCACCTGTTTCACTTTCCACGTACCACCAATTGAGATTTTTCATGACGTTCTGTGGCATTGGCTTGAGAGGTACTTTCTTCAGACATCTAACTGGTTTATATTGAATTTTCATCCACGGTCTACCAGTTAGAGGGTCAATTTCGAGTATTGTCCATCACTCGTTTACCAACCCTTAGATTGAGCCTCTCAAATTTCCACGACCTCCCTTCTTTTCTAATGATCTTAGCTATAACTTCAGCATAAGGGTCGTCGCCGATATTAATGAGCTCCTTCCATGCTAACACTTTTATTTCAATTTTTGGCAAGGAATTGAAAGCTTTCAGTCTTCTTCTGAAATACTGGAGACCATCCTTTTGTTTGATAATGAATAGCTGCAGTTCTCGATCAAAGAACCAGCTTAAAATATTTCCCGATAGCTCTCCAGCACCCGCCACACGTATCTTTTTCTTCAGCTCTAACTCCTTTTTCTCTGCCCTCAACCACATCTTCTTTTTCTCTTCGTTTGTAAGCTCTCTGGCAGGCTCTTCAATTGATGATTCAGCATTTAAAGCAGCTTTGACTACTTCTATGTCAATCACACTATTTCCTTCTGTCACGTATGTATCTGTGATAGGGTTTTGTTGAACAATGATCTCATTTGCCTCATCATCCTCATCAACATAAACCTCATCATCAGATTTCCAGTCAGCTATGTCTTCAGGTACGAACTCACCCTCTTCTAGGTCTTCCATTTCATCCTCAAAATCAAAACCAAAATCAAGTGGGTCTTCCTCAATATCCATTAATGCTTCAAACATTTCATGCATTTCACTCTCTGTGATCTTTGAGGAACTTGCTTCTCTTCCTTCTGTTCCACCTTGACTAGGCTCCCCCTGAACTTCAGCATACAGAGCAGCAGGAAAATCTACTGGCTCATTCTCTTTTGGTGCACTAGGATCATCGCCTTCATCATCTCCCCTTTGCTGCTCCTCCGGATCCCTGCAGCTCGTCTCCCCCTGAGCCTTTAGATTTTTCAATAATTGCTCAATTAGGGATCGCATTGATCGAATCTCAGCAGCTTGATCAGAAACAAAAGTTTTAAGCTCTAGATTTTCTTCCTCAATTTTTCCAACAACTTTCTTTAACTCAGCATTCTCGTTGTCTATATTGGCATTATGCTTCTGTATTTCACCGAGAGCCTTAGTCAACTGAAAGATTTGGACTTGTTGGAATTCAACCTTGCTTCGAAGCTCAGAAAACCTTTGATTATCTGCGAAGGTTGATGATGTGGATGGAATTGATTGGATGGGAGTTGGAATGATTGGCGAGGGGATGGATGGTTAAACAGGTGGTGGTGGTGGTGGAATGGTTGTTTGAACGGGTGGAGGTTGAGGTATTTCTGTCTCAGAAGCAGAGGCGGAGGAAGCTCCCTGCATGAACCGATGCCTTTTAGCCCTTTGCTTGGGCACCAGCGGAACTACTTCTTCTTCCTCAAAATCTGAGTCTTCTGACTCCCTTGAAGCTCTTCTCCTTGTATCTTCTTCATTTATCACCACTATCCTCGATCCATAGTTCGTATGTGAATAGAAGGATCTTCGGTTTCTTTCTCAACCTCAATTTCTTCCATCTCTTCTGATTCAGACTCTGATGTGGACTAATTTTCACCAGTTGGCACTGTGACATAGTCATCAATCTGCTGAAAAATATCCACCTCTCCTTCCGGTGGTTCCAAAAGTTCCCCAACGAGCTCAACAGTAATCTGCTCATTTGCATTTGGTCCAACTGACCATATTTCTTCTAAAGTTTCCGCCCGTTGATCATTTCCGGGGGCTACTACTGAAGTACTTGCTTCAACACCTGATGTACCATCTTCTACTGGCTCCTGTACTTGACTTGTGGAAGGCCTATCAGCCTGAATTTGTCTCGCAGATGGTCTTTACCTCCTCCTCTGTTGCTGAGGCCTCAGTTGTGGCGGTTGCTGTTGCGGAGGCTGATTTGGAACCTATAAATCCCCTGCCCAGTTGGCATCTTCCCCTACTTGGAAATTCAGATTAATTACTGCCCCAAACAGTGGTGCCTCCACTGGCCTTGCTAATCATCCTCGATGAGCTTGACAATCTGCAAAGATGCGTTTATCAATCACCGCAACACTTTGAATTTCATTTTGCTGTGGCAGATTCGGTAGAAAATGTCTAATCAGCATCATCACGAATCATGGATATAGCAGAAATCTTTCTCTGTCTGGAGCTGTTATTTGTTGAATAAACTCAGAAAAGAACATCTCTGAGAAGCTAAACCTTTGATTGTACACCAATGCTATCATCCCTGACTGAATCTTTGAGACAATGTAATCAAAACCTGCCTTCTTGGCGGCAAAACACACCATAAAAACATGTGCCAAATATCGCCATTGTCCTATAAGTCCGCTCTTCATGAAAGAAGACTTAGCCACGTCCAGGCTATACCCCATTCTAACAAAAGCCACTTGCCTGATTGATAACGGGAATTCAATCGGCCCATTCTCTTGTTCTTGAGATCCCAGCTGCAACACTCGACGTAACATATCTGCTGAAAACACTAGAGGGTGTCCAGCGACCCGCGTCCTTAAAACTGTCGGAGTAACAGTACAGTCTACTTGTAAATGATCCCAAAACTGACGAACGTAAGGGATGACTATCTGAATATTATGGGATAGAGCATATGCAATCCTTGATCCATTCAAAAAATCCACCATCTGGCGGTAGGCTTGAGCCTCTGGAATCGCATGGTCAGGAGAGATGACCATATTATGCTTAGGAACGAAAATTCTATCTGCCATATCTGCACAATAAAGCATATAAGATATTAGAATTATAAAATAGACATAAACTTGTTTAAATTCAAATTTGTTTTATTTTGAACTTGTATAAGTACAAAATCCAACACTTATGAATTTCTACAAGTTTAATTTAAAGTTTAATCAAATAATTCGAATATAATAACAAATTCGAAGCACCACTCATTCGAGTTTAATGACTTATTCGATTTTAATGACAAACTCGAATTTATCCAAGAACAAACTCGAAGGAGTCGGTCACTTTAATCACAATATTCCAAGATTTTAACCATTTTAGACGTAGAAAATCACATCCATTAGTGCTAATAGGTTCTAATCAAAGATATTTGTAATCAATTTGACATTTCATCGGTTCAAAGTTTGTTATTTTGAACTACAAACTTTCCACCATTAAAACTTAAAAATCCTTTAATTTTGGCTCAAATGGAGTCTAACACCACCTAAATCTTGTACAACACTATTGATTATACCTAGATTTGCTGGTAATCTCGAACACAAATGGACAAAAGTCGACAAATAGTGTGAAACTCGAAAATCGGCAAAGTCGAAAGAACAAACTCGAAATCGCTTGTCAGTAAACTCGAAGGCTTAAAATCGAAAGTAGGTGATAATGACTTGTCACTGTTGACCTATTTATATCAACCACCTTCGAGTTTGTCTATATTCGAATTTATCAGCAAATTCGAAGAATATGCCAAATTCGAATGTATATTCGATTTTACCTTAAACTCGAACTTAAACTTGAAAATTTTTGAAAATATTGAAAATCTTTGAAATAAATTCAACTTTTTCGAGTAACGGAATAAACTATGCCAAACCTTTTACCCTAAGCACAAGATTTTCACGCAATAACAAACACTTCCTCTACATCTTCAATGTCTTCCTCAAACTGGGCAAGGTTTAAAAGAGAACTAGATTGCTTGGTAACTATTTCCTTAGGCTTAGTAGGTACCAATGTTATTTTCACCCCGCCAAATAAAAAACAATAAGTATTGGTGCGCCCATTATGGTCAACATTTCGATCATATTCGCACGGCCTACCCAACAACAAATGACAAGCATCCATAGTGACAACATCACACCACACATTATCCTTATATGTTTGACCAACAGAAAAAGAAACAAGAGCACGTTTAGACACTGTTACCTCACCACCTTTCTTCAGCCACTGCAGTTTGTAAGGTTTGTTGCGATTTTTCGTTTTCAAAGCCAATTTCTGAACCTCCTCCTCAGAAATGAGATTATCGCAACTTCCAGAATCGATAACAAAGGTGCAAACCTTACCCAATATCGTACACGTGGATTGAAAGATGTTGTGTTTGAGCCAATCTTCACCAACTGCCTTTGGGGTAAAGCACGAGCGCCTTACAACCAGGTTCAGCCCCACATCTCCGGTGACGACTTCTTCATGGTACTGTGGTTCTTCATCAAACAGTGGATTATCCTCGTAAACCTCATCAGCATACTCATATTCCCAATCCCCAGTCTCGGCATACATGTGTCGTTTCCCAGCCTTCTTGCAGTCAGATGCCCGATGGCCCGTCTCGCCACAACTGAAACATTTCAGACCCCCGCTACTACTTGCGCCTCATGTTGGAGTTGTCCCAGCAGAAGCACCCCATGTCTTTGATTGATTTGGGGTGAAACGTGTCATTGCACCACCCGAACCAGAACCTCTGCCACCAGGAGCATTCGAAAAGGCACCACTACCCGGGGAATTCGAAAGGACACCACCACCAGGGGAATTTGAAAAGACACCAGAACCACCACCCACCCGACGGTTTTGCTTCTCAAGAGCCAGTGCCCTTTAGTGTGCCTCTGAAATGGAAACCGGATCGAACAGATTCACAACATCCATGATTGAAACCATCAAGCCACCAACATACCGTGCAACAAGTTGGTATTCCGTCTCCTGAATATCATTCCGCAAGATCAAATGATAGAAATCGGTTGTATATTCATCAACCAGTCTGGCCCCCTGCCTGAGATTCTGTAACCGCTGGTACATCAAACGTTGGAAGTTATGAGGCAGAAAGTTGGACCTCATACACTTCTTCATCTTCCTCCATGTTTCAACCTTTGGTTTGCACAAACGATTTCGTGTCTGTTTCAACTGCTGCCACCATGCCGATGCGCTACCGCGAAGCCTGGTAGCGATCAGTGATACCCTCTTGTTTTAAGGTACCAATTTGAACTCGAACACTTCCTCAACCGTAGCCAACCAATCAATGAACCCCTTTGGATTCAGACTAGTCCCATCAAACTCTGGGATCTTAGTCTTAAATCCGGTCTCCCAGCACCTATATCATCCCTGCGATTCTGTCTTGGCCGTTCTTCAATTTCCGACTCGGAAGACGAACGGTCATTGTTGAACGGATTTTCAAAATCTTCATCCTCCTGGCCTCGGCTCAACAGATCTGTGAATCGATCGGTCAACTGATTAACCACCTCATCCAACCTTTCATCCATCCTCGCGAAAATCTGTTGCTCAAACTCGCATTCATACACTTCCTCAAGTGGTTTCTATCTCCTCGGAGGCATCCTGAACTTGAGAATTTCGGCTCTGATACCAACTGATGCAGCGTATCAAATGAAAATATAGACTAGTCTGTTGATTCAAAGAATACCAGAATAATCTCTACCAAAAGTTTGTTGATTCCGTAGAATGCCAAACAATTAGGCTTCAAACAACCGATTTTGAATTCGGAAATTTGGAAAATGAGAAAGTTTTCTTAATTCATAATATGACTTCTTACAATAGTTGAACATATCTTAAATAGAAATGGAAAATGGAAAACGGGTCAAAAAACCCAACGGGTCGACCCAGGGAACCAAAAGAAAAAACCCAAAAACCCATAAAAAAAACATAAAAAAAAGCCCATAACTCTCATTCCGGGTCGAATTTGGGACAAACGGTTGGGCAAACCGCTTAACGGTTTGTCATTGCGTGGAGCTCTAGCCAACGGTCGTCTGGACACCTGATTCGCCCCAAACGGAGACCCGAATCAAAAGTTAGGGCCTTTTCCGTTTAGTCCCTTTTATTACGGACCCTATCTTGGGCCTCCAGAAACAGAATGGCCCGATCCTCTACACTTGGGCCTGCGTCAATATTTATGGACGATTTTTTCATATTTGATAAAACCTTCGAAGATTGTCTAGGACATTTAGAGAAGGTTCTTAAGAGATGCACTGAAACCAACCTAGTATTGAGTTGGGAGAAAAGCCACTTCATGGTGAAAGAAGGGGTAGTCTTAGGTCACATAGTGTCCGAGAAAGGCATGGAAGTAGATAATGTGAAAGTTCAATTAACATCTTCTCTTCCACCTCCCACCAATGTAAAGGGCATAAGATCATTCTTAGGACATGCTGGTTTCTATCAGCGGTTTATCAAGGATTTCAGTGAAATCTCCAGGCCATTGTGCAATCTTCTATCAAAAGATGTGGAATTTAATTTCGATGAAGCTTGTATGAAAGCATTTGAGAAGCTCAAATCGAAATTAACTAAAGCGTCAGTTCTGCAATCTCCAGATTGGTTTCAACCTTTTGAGATCATGTGTGTTGCGAGTGACTATGCAGTTGGTGCTGTATCAGGCCAGAGGTTAGAGAAAAAGCCAGTGGTTATTTACAACGCAAGTAAAACCTTTAACGAAGCACAAATCAATTACACAACTACGGAAAATTCAAATAAATTCAGATCATATATTTGGGGGGCAAAAGTAATTGTGTACTCAGACCACAGTGCTTTGAGACATTTGTTGGCAAAGAAGGATGCCATACCACGATTGATTCGGTGGATCCTTCTGTTGCAAAAATTTAATTTATAAATTAAGGATAAGAAAGGCACAGAAAATGTTGTTTCCGATCACTTATAACCGCTCCAATTAATCCCAACGAATTCAACTGATCAAATCAGGTACTCCTTCCCCGATGAACAATTGTTATCGGTATCCAAAATTCCATTGTTTGCGAATTTAGTCAACTATTTCGTATCAGGAAGATTGCCGGAGCACTGGAACTCACAACAAAGAATATATTTCTATGCTCAAGAAAGGCAATATATTTGGGATGAGCCTGACTTATTTAAAATAGGAGCAGATCAAATCATGAGACGATGTGTTCCAGATTCCGAGCATGAAGATATTCTTAAACACTGCCACACATATGCATGTGGTGGCCATTTCAATGCAAAGAAAACTGGCCCCCAGATATTGCAGTGTGGGTTTTTCTGGCCCACAATATTCAAGGATGCCTATGAATTTGTTAAAGGATGTATAAGATGGCAGCAATCAGGCGGCATCGCGAAAATGGATGTGTAACATCCGACATTAAACCAGGTTAGCAACTACGACCTAATCAGTATTTAATAGCCAATTATAACCTAATCAGTGGTCATTAGAATTTAATCAAAGTTATTAACAAGGTTCATAAAGAAATTCAACTCAATTAGAATCAAATTCATCGGTGCGATTAATCGGGAAATCAATTAATCCGATCAATTTACGATATGAGGGATTAATTCAACTAAGTACATAATTAAATTATGATTAGTGACACTAATCAAACACTAATACAATTACTTAACATTAATTATGCAAGACAAAAACAATTCATTTAAGACAATGCATCCATAAGTATTTATAAAATTACAAAAAAAGGAAAATACATGAATACACTTTGAAATACATTTATACAAAAAAAAAAAAAGAAATACACCATAATTATGGCTTCAAGGCCGGCCCCTAGGGTAGTACACACCCTCCATATTTTATTTTCATCAACCATGCTCAATCACCATCAAATCCTCCAACTCCATTCCCTTTCAAAATCACCTAAGTTTACACTCCAACTCCAACTCCAACTCCACTCCTTCCATCTTTTCAAGACTTCTTTTTCCTCTATAAATAGAGACAAACCCTTTCATTATTTTCACACCAAAACTCTTCTTTCTTCTCTCTAAAAACCGGATCCACACACACACACACATTACCAATATTTTCATTCAAGTGTTCTTGGTGAAATTCAAGTGTTCTTGGTCCAAATCTTGCAAGAGTTCCATCTTCTTCTCAATTTCATACCCCAAATACATCAAAGTAAGTAAATTCTAGCTTATTTCATCTTATATTTATGTTTATATAAGTCTTGCATAATATATATAATCACCAACAACAACAAGTTTCATAAAAACTCAAGTTTATAAATTTCTAGTTTTTGTTTTTAAGTTGTTTCTTTAAATGTGTTTATGAATACATAAACACATTATAAAAGTGTTAATATTATGAAAAAAAAAGTAATATATATGTGTTTTATAACTTGTATACAAGTAGTCTTTGAATAAACAACAAGAATCATAAGTTATTTCAAGTTTATAAACTGCGGATTTTCGGCAGAAATTTTATATCGACTTTGAAAAATCATAACTAATTCATACCTTAACGAAATAAGTTGATTCTTATCTCAAAGGTTAGATCTATGTCTTAGCTATGGATCTGGAAGTTTTCATAATTTATTTTGGAGTTTAAGACCTCCAGAAATTATTTGGGAAACCGAAAGTTTGACAGCTCAAAAATGGCTAACATAGGGTTTTCAACAAGCTTTTTCCCTAACCTAAACATCTCGAAAAATGGCCGTTCTTGATTCAAAAAATCCTTTGTACATAGTAGTTTAATGTCCTAGAAAACCAAAGCCTAAAACGTTTTGAAGCTTGGTCAAAAACAGCCTCAAAGTATGCCGAAAAACCTTCGAAAAAGCTGGAAAATTATTTATATATAAATTTGACGTTTTAAGTGGGTTTTATTTATAAACTTATACTGTTGGGTGACTTAAGACATAAGAATTTATAAATATATATATTATCATATATTAGAGATATTAAGTCCCTATTATCATTTTGGGCTCGATTAAACTCACCCGGTGCATCATCCATCAACTTACGCTAAATAGCATTTTACGCTCGTTTTTGCCATCACACTCACGGTGAGTCCTCATAGCCCCTATTTTCACAATGTTATGTTTTGAGGTTGAAATACACGCTTCGTTTTTATATGGACACGAAAACAACTTCATTTCTATTATGTATTAAACATGTGGTTCCATATCATGAACCGTTAATTGCATTTATTTGTAAACGTGAATATATTGTGGATAGATCTATCGGGAGTCATGTCCCCCATTCGGGTTAGTTCGGGTCGGCTAACAGCGAGTGCATATATATTTAACACACGGTATTACGTATGGGAATCTGCACAGGGCAAACTCATTTTAATTAAGCTTCGGTTGCGTGATGGTTTATATGTAATACATAACATGGAATTTATGATTTTATAAATTCAAACTCTACAAAATGTTTGGACTGTTTGATTTGGGAGCAAATAATGGCAAGCCTGTCCAACTGATGGACAGCTTCCATTCTTCACCTACCCAGATGGCAGGTGGACTTCATTCGACAGGAGGTGGTATCCCTTCTTTGAATCTTTTTACAAGTTCTTCCCTTGTTTCTTCGTGTTCTTCAATTTCAGCTGTAAGAAACATAAAGTTAGAACTTTGAAGTTCTCCTCTGTCATAAAAACCTTTCAGCTCTTCCCAGATAGCTGCTCTCCATAGGCTGGACTGACTGAAGGAGGTGGCAATTCTGAAGGCTGCAAGCTGCTTAAGACCAACTTTGTGTAGGTCTGAAGCTCTTTGAAAACATTTCTTCTGAGATAGGGGATCTACAAAAAATGCCCCTAACTCAGGCTCTTCAATCACTTTGCCATCTTCAAATTCAACTCCTTCAGGCAGGCTGTGGTCAACTCCTTTAATTTCCACAGCATAATCTCCTTGTTCAATCATCATAAGGAGTTCTTCCAGCTCTGTATCCCTCTTTGTTCTCCTAGCCTTTATCTTTGGATGTGTCACAGAGACACCTTCACTTATTTCCTTTGGAATCAGGCCCAGCTCCTTTACTCTTTCCATCAGCTTCTTGATGTATGCCCTGATAGTCTTAGCCGTTTCTGACTTAGACTGGCTCAGGGCAACTGCCAGTTCCACCCATTCCCTGTAACCCATTTGAGCAACATCAGTGTGATCATATGATTCCATTTCAGGGCCTGTTGCACCCATCCTGGTGATCTGAAGTTTCCACTGTGTGCCTTTTCTTGCTATGGGAACAGCTTTGACAATTGCTTCCTTGGCCAGCCTTCTAGTAGCAACATCATGAAATTTCTTTCTGGCCAAGTTGTCAAAGTGGAATTTGGCTCTGGCAGATGGTACTGTTGATTTGGTCACAGAGACCTGAGTACCCTTTTCTCCTTCCTTCTCTTTCTCTTCTGCTGATTTCCTGGCAGCTTCCATTATTTTCTTTTGCACCTCCAAGGTAGACATTTTTATTTTCTTTGCTTCTTGGAGGGCAAGAGACTTAGCAGCTTTGGCAGATTCTTCTTCTTTTCTTAACTCTTCCAGAGCCTTAAGCTGTTCTTCCCTAAACTCAAAGTACTTGTGCATAGGGAGGCCCATCTCTTTGGCTCTGGCTTTGTGAAACTGTGTATCTGCCTGTTTCTGCTCAATAGGATCCTCAGCTGCCTTTTCTTTGCCTTTAGCTGCTGCTTTAGTGACAGCAGCTTCAGAAGTTTCTTCTTCTTCTTCTTCTTCTGCTAGGATAAGGTGCCTCCTTTTGCTGCTAGGCCTGTCCTCAGGAATGACTTCCTCCCCCTTAGACTGAGCAGGGTTTGGAGAGCCAGCCTGAGTAGGCATAGCAGCTTGAGAAACACCTTCAGCTGCACCTGTTTCTGCTGGTTGATCAGTTTGGGTTGCAGACACTGGTATCTCCTTAGGAGAAGGAATCTTCTCCCCCTTAGACTTAGTCTTCGAGGCAGATGATTTCTCCCCCTTTGAAGGAGATGAGGCAGCGACTTCAACCCCTGGTCTGCCTGAAGACACAAAGTCAGCAGGCTTGCCAGCAGGTTTGGAAGGTTTAGGACCAACAAGGCTGTTCACTAAGTAAGCCAAGTTATCCTTCACCTCACCAAGTTGGGAAAGACAGTTTTGAAGAGAAGAAGCTTGGGAATCAGCAAAAGTGGTCAGCTTAACAATGTTGTCTCTATCAGAAGCTGTGAACAACAAACTTTGGAGCTGTGCAAGATGAAGTTCAAGAGAATCTTGCACATCAGCAAGGTTTGATGACACAGAATTTGATAGAGAACCCATAAGAGTGTTCAGGCTGGCCAATATTGAAGGAAGGGTAGTATTGCAAGAAGTGAGAAGAGAGGACAGCTGTTGAGAAATGGCTGTCATAGAGGACACAGAGTCCTGCTGTAAGGAGAGGATAGAGGAGAGAGAGTTTGATACATTTTGCAGCTGTGCAGTGAGTGCAAGCAGCTGTGGAGAGTGGTCAGTTTGGGGAGTGACTGGGAAGGATTCTTTGAACATATCAAAGAAGCCTTTGAGCTGCTCAGACACAGAGTCTGAGATGATGGATGGTAGGGAGTGCATGGTATTTTCCAAAGAACCAACTTTGTTGGTCAGCAATGAAAGCTGATCCTTCAAAGGCAGGTCTTTGGGAGATGGAGGTGTATGGGTAGACTGTTTGGAGTGAGTGGATGGAGAAGATGATGATGAGGCTGGTGTTTGAGGATGAGATGGAGAAGGAAGGGAAACTTTGGACAGTAGTTCCATAGCCTGGGCAAAAGTAAGATGGCCCAGGTTAGAGGGATCAAGGGGTCCTTCAGCAGCGGCTGTAGCTGCATCATTAGGAGAAGGGGATGATGTTTGGGGCCTCTCAGATGCTGCTTGTGTTGCAACACCCTCATGAAGACCAGTGGGGGTTCCCTCTGCAGTGCCTTGGTCTAAAGGCACCTCATCATGGGGAGATGGGATATGCATTTCAACATCAGCAGTGGTGAAACCTGCTGAAGGAATTTGCATTGTGGGAGCAGCCTCACCAGAGGGATGGTATGATCCCTGAGGTTCATCAGCTTGTGTTGTTGGTCCCTCAGCAGCTGTTTGGTGTTGAACAGCTGAATCATGGGGAACAGAAGGTTGAGGCTGAGCTGCTGATTGGTCTATATCAGCAGCGTGGGCACCTCGTGCAGACTCAGGGTGTAAGGAGATATGAGTGGGGGACAGTGTGGACTCAGTATGGAGCGGAGAGGGCTCCTGTCTTTCAATATCCTCAGCCTGTTGGGAGGCTGGGATAGTTGATGTGGGTATCTCCATTTGTACAACTGGTTCCTGTTGGGAGGAACCCGAGGGTCTAGGCTGACTCAAGGGTGACTCAGGTTGGAGTGAAGCAGGCTCCAAATGAGCTGAACCTTCTCCCAAAATAGGAGAAGCAGCTGGGGTTGCTTCTTTTGCAACTGAACCCTGTTGAGAGGGAACAGAGGAGGTGGTTTTCTGGGCTGGTTTCTTTTTGGCTATTGATTTTCTTTGGTAATGGATGGATGATGTGGGTGATTGTGGAGAGGAGAGAGGATCTGTTTGGACTGGATGTGAGACTGGGTCAGGAACAGTGGGGCTGGACTGTTCCATAGTCTCTTGTGCCACAGAGGCACCAGCCACAAAGGCTTCAGGCTCAACAGATGAGCCAGGGTGAGGAATCTGCTCTTCCTCAGCCACAGAGGCTAAGGGAGCAGACTCAGCCTGAGCTGTTTTGGCCTTCTTTTTAGCAGGCCCAGCTTCAGCTGCCATGGTCCTTTTCACAAGCTTGGACCTGGCTTTGGATTTTCCAGTGGGAGCAGCAGTGACTGGATCCACCCTCACAGCAGAGGGTCCTTCCACTAAACCCAACAGCCTCCTCATTGGTGTTGATAGAGGAGGCTCATTTGCCAGTACAGGAGTATGAAAAACTCTATTCCCTATGACAGGGAAGGCAGCAGTTTTAAGTAGAGGTTGAGAATGATACAGATGCTCACCACAGACATGGCAGAAGATGAGACTCAGGAACCTGGGATATCGGACAGCAGCTGGTCTTGTCTCTTGCTGCACCAGGTTTCTCATGTGCAAGAAGATCCATTTGGCCATGTCAAGTGTAGTCCCATCCACCAGCTGAAGGACTATAGGCACTTCATCTCTACTAAGTTGGTCAAAGGAACCAACCTTGCTGCTGAATGACATTACCACAGAGGCAAATAAGAAGCTGTAAGTGGGTGACAGCTCCTTCCTGTACAGAGTAGCTCCAACCTTGGGTTCTGCCACACCACAGAAGCGTAGCAGATTGCCCATTTGCTCATTTTCAGGCTGAGGGAGATCATAGTTCTCAGCAACTGGAAGATGAAGAACCTCCCTCAGAAGATCGACTGTAATCTCAATGGTTTGAGTCCCATTGAGAATAGTACCTTTGATAACCTGAGTGTTTGGATTGTAGGAGCAGGTATACCAGAACTCGTATACCATCTCCTGGTACAGGACACCAGGAGATGCAGTCAGTGCATAGTTCAACGGATGAACTTGCAGAAATTCCACCATTCGGTCGTATCCCTTCCCCACATAGTTTTTGGGGATAGTGAGGTTTGCAATGTAGTTGGTGGGCTTGAGGGTCAGCATCGTGGTGACAGATGGATGTTTAACAACATCCTCACCAACGAAGACTGGTAGAAAGGGATTTGGTCTGTGAGCCATTTGGGAATTTTGAAGGTTTGGGGAAGCAAAAGACACTTAGTCGATTTTAGGGTTCTTGAGGATTTCTGGGAATGATGAGGAAGACGAAGATGAAACAGTATGTTGGTATTTATAGGATTTGAATGTTCGTGTGTATGAGAGAGAAAAAGTTTTGGGCGGTTTGATTTGAAATGTTTGTTAACGGAAAACGGAACGGTTGTCCATGTCAGAAACATTTGTCAGACCACTTGACCTTTTTGATCACTAACACACGTAACACACATTATCCGCAGTAATTAAGTTAAATAAAACATAAATTAAATAACTTAATTATGAAGAAAGGTAATTAAACTGCTGGTCTACGCTGATGGTCAAACCTGTGATGATCAGGGTCAACAAGGTTCTCAGTCTTCAAGCTGTTCTCCCTTCAAACTGTGCCTTCAGCCTGCTCTCCTTTGTGAGAACAGGTTGTGTTCAATAGATGAACAGGTTTCAGTATGAAGAAGTGAACAGGTTGAAGACTGAACCATCAGAGCAGGCTGGACGAATAAACAGGTTAAACTGTTTTTGTTCAGCCTGTTGTATGCTCAAGCTGTTCAAGTTTTTCAGACAAATGACTAAGTACAGAACATGTATAACCTGTTCTGTCTAAGCTGTTCAGAAAAACTTGAGCAGTGTGAAACATACAAATTATTAGACCTTTGAGAGACACTTAGTCACTCTTGTTTAACATGCCCAGCTTGCTGACAAGGTAATTAAACCTTGTTTCATCCAGAGGTTTGGTGAAAATGTCTGCAAGCTGTTCATTTGTGGAAATAAAACTTACCTCCACATTACCTTTTTGGATGTGATCCCTGATGAAGTGATGTCTGACTTCAATATGCTTTGTTCTTGAGTGAAATACTGGATTGTTGGAGATGGCTATGGCACTTGTGTTATCACACAGAATAGGAGTTTTCCTATACACAAGCCCATAGTCTTCAAGCTGATGCTGCATCCACAGAATCTGCCCACAGCAGCTTCCAGCAGCAATGTATTCAGCTTCAGCAGTAGAAGTGGACACTGAGTTCTGCTTCTTGCTACTCCAACTGATCAACTTTCCACCAAGGAGTTGACATCCACCTGTTGTGCTTTTCCTATCTAACCTGCAGCCTGCAAAATCAGAATCTGAATAGCCTGTTAGTTCAAGACTTGAGTCTTTGGGATACCAAAGACCCAAACCTGGAGTACCCTTCAGGTATCTGAAGATTCTTTTAACAGCTGCTAGATGTGATTCCTTTGGATCAGCTTGGAACCTAGCACACAAACAGGTGGCAAACATAATATCAGGTCTACTAGCAGTCAAGTATAGCAAGCTCCCTATCATGCCTCTGTAAGCTGTTACTGAAACAGCTTTGCCACTGGCATCAGCATCCAATTTTACATTGGTTGCCATTGGGGTTTTAATAGGAGAACTTTGATCAAATTTGAACTTTTTCAAAAGATCTAAAGTGTACTTTCTTTGATTTATAAAAATTCCAGTTGAGGTTTGTTTAACCTGTAATCCTAAAAAGAAAGTTAGTTCTCCCATCATACTCATTTCATACTTGGATTTCATGAGTAATGAAAAATTCTTGCATAGTTGCTCATTAGTAGAACCAAATATTATGTCATCCACATAAATTTGAACAAGCATAATATCAGACTTCACCTTCTTTATGAACAGTGTGGTATCCACTTTACCTCTGGAGTACCCATTGCTCATAAGGAATTCAGTAAGAGTTTCATACCAGGCTCTAGGGGCTTGTTTGAGACCATAGAGAGCTTTGTCCAACTTATAGACAAAACCTGGGTGTTGTTCATTTTCAAAACCTGGAGGCTGCTTGACATATACTTCTTCTTGCAGCTTCCCATTCAAAAATGCCCTCTTCACATCCATTTGAAATACCTTTATGCTCTTATGAGCAGCGTAGGCTAGATACAAACGAATTGCTTCTAGCCTGGCCACAGGAGCAAATGTTTCATCATAGTCAATGCCTTCCTCCTGTCTGTAGCCCTGAGCAACCAGTTTTGCCTTATTTCTAATGACATGACCTTGCTCGTCCATCTTGTTCCTGAAAACCCATTTTGTGCCAATTATAGTTTTTCCTTTAGGAGCAGGGACCAGCTTCCATACTTTGTTTCTCTCAAACTGATTGAGTTCTTCTTGCATGGCAGTGATCCAATTGGCATCTTTTAGTGCTTCATCCACCTTCTTTGGCTCCATCAGTGAAACAAAGCTAGAGAACATACAAAAGTTCCCTAAGCTGTCCCACCGAGTTTGTATCCCTTTATTGATGTCACCAATTATTTGATCATTGGGGTGACACCTGATCCACTTAGGATCATTTTTCAATGATGATTTACCTGAGTTGTTAACATCTTCAGCAGGTCCTGTTGAACAGCTCTCAAGATTATCAGACACACTGTTGTCTTGAGCCTGTTCACTTGTGTAACGGCCCGAAATTTAATAAGTATATATTTCAGCATCAGTCTTTGGATAATAAAGCAAATTTTATCCAATTATTAGTAAATAGCTGATAATGTGAATCTGAAATAACTAATTATATTAAGTTATAATTAATAATGATAAGATTGCCCAAAAATTTAGTTGAAATTAAGTTAATAATTAAAATTCAGCTAAATGACAATTTAATGACTGAAAATAGCGAAACTGACTAAAATGAGTTAAAATTTACTAAAAGACAATTGTTGCAGATTTAGAACTTCTTTGCTAATATTTGCATCTGAAATGCAAATTGGTTTGTCGAGAAATAAAAGTTGGACAATTCCGGAAAATTCAGTAGAATATCTGATTTTCCCTATTTCCCTATAAATAGGAGCTACACTCCTCACTTTTCAAAGTTTGGAAAGTTGATTCTCCTTCTCTCTCTACACTCTCCTCCTTCTCTCTAGCTTTTCTTCAAATCGAACCATCGGATTCTCGTGTTACATACGCCATTGGATAGAGATCGTCGAGTTCTTCGCGAATCTACCATTTCGTGTTTGATTTCGTCCGAATTTGAGGTAAGATCGACCGTTTTTCTGACTTTTGGCTCGGTTTTGAAGAGCATTTTCGAATCTGTTCAAATTCCTTATTTTTGAAGCTGATTTGCCCTCGTTTAGGACCTGTTCTTGCTTGAAAATCATCCATAGACGAAGGATATTGCTTGGACGAAGGTTAGTAACTATTTCTCCCTCATTTTTGTTCAAGTTTCTTAGTAAAAACCTGGAAAATCGATGAACAAGATGATCAGATTCGAGAGATTCATGCTTAGAATCGAACTGAGTGAGTCTCGAATCTAATCACCTAGATTCGAGGGTGTGTATGATTCGAATCTGAGTGTGTGTTTCGAACCTAGCTCATTTCGAATCTATCTGATTCGAATCTATGCATTTCGAATCTATTAGTTTCGAAATTATGCTGCCTCGAGTCTATGTAGGTGATTTCGAGTTTATGTCCTCATTTCGAATCCATGTATGCTCTCGATTCTATAGTGTGTCTCGAATCTATAGATTCGAACTGGTTAAAAATTCGAATCTGATTGCCCATTCGAATCTGTTGTCTTAATTCGAATCTGAGTTTGTTCCTAGCCAAAGTTAAATTCCTAAAATCAGATTAAGTGATTAATTAACCTATTGTGATTAAAAGTATAATATGATTATGATAAAAATTCACAAGTTCAAGTTGCATATCTATTTTATGCACAAATGAATTAACAGACTCTGTACGAACCCTTGGAATGTGTATGACCTGTTTAACTTGCTAAGAAATACGATTGGCCTTGTTTCAAGGCCATACATCTGTAATTAGATGGATCGTATTAATCTGATAAGAATAGACTCACCTTGGGACGATAGGAACTACCTCAGACTCGACAACTAGAATTGACAATGACCTGAATATATAACTAGGGTTATATAGATTATGACTCAGACTTGAAACTGAAATGCAGGAATCCACCGATTTGACAGAGTAAACTGAACAGCTTAACTCGTTAAGCATTATAAGACTACAGACCACTGTGAGTGACAGATTTCATTTATTACTTGCATATATTTCGATACTTATCGGTGAATGTATTGACTGTATGGAAACTACTGACTGATGATGCATGTTTCTTTAATACTATATTGTATCATAGAAACGTACTTTTGACATTACTGAAGCTAGACACTTGAATTGCCTTGATTGCATGTTCACTTTTACATTTTATGTAAATACGTATCATGCTTATTGCTTACTTGACTGTATAATTATTTGCCGCTGCATAATGCATTATCCGACCGGACCGAATGTGAGATCTCCATTCACAGGAGGGAATTCTGCAGATTCCTTTCCTATCTGACTTGTTTCCATACACTTCCCGTAGGGCTTCGGCCTTATATATGGGAATACTGACCGGGTTGTCTCCCAACCTATTTGCCGTCTCTGACGTGTTGCCGACAGGATCTGATAGTATGTTATATATGTGTGTGGTAACTAGGTGGAACTCTGTTAACTCACTAAGCTTTGTTAGCTTACTCTGTCATGACAACTCTTTTTCAGGAAAAGCTGATAAAGGCAAGATCATAGCAGGTAGTTCATCCCAGGCTAAGTGAATCTGGATTTTGATGAATAGCAGACCTTGGACTTTTGATGATGCCTATTTTGTAAAGACGATGCGGTCTCGGGTAGCTTGTTCAGTCTTCCGCACTCTGATTGAAGATTTAGAAGCTAGTTAGACCACCATTGATCTTTAAATTATTGTTGTAATTAAGTATATTTGCTGATGGGCC
>JAANYP010004512.1:275485-285515 GCA_020465985.1 Centrapalus pauciflorus | reverse complement strand
ATCGAAATAACACTTGGTGTTTCATGTGGAAAGCTTTATGAAATTTTCACAACTGGTAATGAAGATTAGGTTGATTATATTGAATTAGAAATTCAAGAAAGGGTAGTATATGTTGAAAAGCCGGAATATATTACGGATATGAAAGTAAAGAAGTTAAGAAACAAAGAAATTAAAATGGTACTGATACGTTGGAAGCATCACAAAGAAATAGATCACATTTGAGAGACAAAGGTCGATACGTTGAATAAGTATATGATCGAATTCAAATAACTTCGAGGACGAAGTTTGAGCGTGGTGGAGCCCATGCTGTAACATCCTAAATTCTAAATTATTGTAATTTAGATTAATTGGTTGGATATTTTGTAATTAAAGATAATTAAGTTGGATTACGAAATATGATTATGTATCTGGATGATTAAAGTTGATTGCTATTTTAGGAAATTAAGAAATTTAAGAATTTCAACTTCTAGTTATTTAGTATGATTATTAAAAATGTTAGTGATGATGAATAAAAGGTAGAACTCTTTTATTTTATAAAAATCAGTATTTAATGGAACCGGATAAGAAGAGGGGTGTGATGTGCCAAGATTTGAAAGAAGGAAATAAAAAGGGGAAAAATCCTTATTTCATTTCATTTCACCATCTTCCCACTCTCTCACTAAGCTCTATCTCTCTCTCTCTCTCTCTCTCTACAATCGAAGAACATCAAAACTTGGAATTGGAAGCTGAAAATCTGAAACAAGATTGCTAGGAAGGAATTATAACATCTGCAATCATCGAATTAAGGTAAATATCTCTTTAAAATTCGATTTTTGGGAACATTTGGTTCGGTTTTTATATGAACCGAAAATTAGATTTGGAGATTCAAACATGGATGCATGTATGATGTTATTGTGGATTAGTTTAAATCTAGTATATAAGATGCTATGTACAAAATTTCAGCTCCTGATTCGCACTAAAAGTATGGATTTGAGGATTTTGTGTGTGTTTTAGTGTGTGTTCGACGGAATGGAACAAGATGAAAAGGGTTAAAAAGGATGTAAATTGGTATGAAAGTATGATAATGTTAGTGTTAAAGTGGTTGAAATTAAGTGTATTTTAGTTGGTATAATTTATTTCATGTATTGAATAAGTATGGAAATGACTTAGAATTAAATCTGGAAATTTTATAAACTGCAAGAACAAACTCGAAGGATACAGACTTAAAACAAATTCGAATGGGGTGGGATCCGAATTCGGATCCGAGATGAACTCGGATCTGGTCCGAATTCGGATGAGGCCCGGATTTCTGGAAAAATTAATATATCAAAATATTTCTAAGTATTGGAACTTGGATGGGGGTCCGAATTCGGTTGTAGACCGAATTCGGATGAGCCCGAACTTGTAATATAATCCGAAATGGCTTATGATCCGAAATGGAAACAATCAAAAAAAATGGCAAAAATATTCTAAGTGTTTGAATTTCGGATGTGGTCCGAATTCGGTTGGGGACCGAATTCGGATATGGTCCGAAGTTAGCATGTGGTTCGAATCTAATAAATGGTTCGAATTTACAAAGGGTCCGAATTGGGACTTACATATATACGTGAACCGAATTGAGAAATATGTGGGATCCGAACTGGGGTCCGAATTCGGGTGGGGTCCGAATTCGGACATAGATCCGAAACTGGGACCAAATTTTGCAATAATTATAAAATTAAATTTTATGAGATTAAACAAGTTATTGACACGATGTACTGTTACAACTGAATTAACAGGTCCCTTGTGGTGTTGTTTAACCCACAGTGGGGTACTTGGGTGATCCGGTTGAAATTCCGAGGAGAAATAATATTGCTTAAAGATTAATAACGCACCCATTGTGAGTACCTTTGATTTTAACATTGCTGCATCTGCATTATGTTTGCATTGCCTGCTGAGGCCTGTTGTTTCATATTCGTTTGGCATTCTACTAACATGCGTATATGTTGATGCACATTCATACTTGTTGCATGTCCGTTCATTTGTTGTGCATCCTTTCGATGGACCTGCGTGGTCGCATCTGTACTTTGATGTTACTGTGCTATATGACCAAGAGTTTGACACCTCTGTGGTCAGGATAGACAGTAGGTCATCCCCGATGTAATGTCTGCCTCAGATGGTTGGTTATTCTTATGCCGAGTGTCAGCTCGAAGGAGCTGCGGCTCAGGTTTGCGTACTTGGAGTACGTGTGGGGTATACGGTATGTGTTACCGCGGTTACCCTGGGTGGCATCTTAATGATTTGTAGAATGTGTAAAATCATATGGTATTCACTAAGCATTCGCTTACCTTTTAGTTGTTGAATTTTTACAGGAAAAGGGAAGTCTACAGCTGGACCATCTAGTTAGGAAATCTATTGAAGTATTGGAAGATTTCTACCGTTTACTTCGGTATTTGGTTTATGAAAATTTTGTTGTAATGAATTTGGGATAATGTATTAATTTGAGTTGGTAGACTTAGACGTGTAACCTTTGTAGCACCGTAGGGTGTTAGACTCTGTTGTAATACTTTTATTTATGTATTTTGCTTCCGCACTATTATTAAGCTATCAGATCATTATGTTATCTGTTTGTTGGTGATTAATCCTGGGTGAATTGTAATTGGTGGTTAATGTGGCAAGGGTGTCACAGCTTATGGTATCAGAGCAGTAGTTTGAGATTCAAGTGTCCGTGGGGTCTTGGTCTCAAACATTAAGTGATGATATGTAGTGATTGTAAGTAATGATCTGAACTAAGATAGGATATGATCTAGTGCTTTTTAGGAAAGTGACTTCCATACGGGACAACATGTGTTGTAGTTAACAATGTGATGGGATCACTAAAAGATTTATATGTTTTATATTTCAGAACATGTCTGGAGGATGAATGACACCACGAGAAACGAGGGAAATGATGCTATCAATGATGGCAGAACAAAACAGAATGATTCAAGATCAGTTTCGGGCTCGAGATGAGGTCAAAGCTAAAAGAAAAGAAGACAAGAGAAAAGAAAAGAGGGAACATGAAAGGAATCATGTTGTGGATGACATAAACCTTAGGAATAAAGCGAAACATAAAGACAAGGGCAAGGAAAAGATTGATTATGAAACCGGAATTAATGAGAATTACATGAAATATGTAATTAGATCATTCAAGGACTGGCAACCACCAACATTCTCTGGATCTCTGAGAATTGAGGAAACAGAAATATGGATTACAATTATGGAACAAATCTTTACGGAGATGAATTGTAAGGATGAGTACAAGGCATTTTTGGCTAAGGATCAATTGATTGGACAAGCCAAGGAATGATGGAACTGTTGGAAAAAAAAAAAGAATTGGGATCAGAATTAATTACTTCCTTTAGTTGGGAACAATTCAAGCTGTTGTTTAGTAGGCAATATGGTGAGCCTGATATTGTACCACATGTTAAACATGAAGAAAAAGCTATAGGGAAGATTGCAAATTCTGGAGGAGATGAACTAAATGGACCGTATTTGAGGTCAAGAACAAATAAACGTGATAGATATAAAAGATGTCGACATTGTAACCAATTTGGACATAAGGCTGACAAGTGTCCAAGGAAGGCCGATGCTTGTTATAAATGTGGAAAGGTGGGTCATTTTAGCAGAACTTGCAGATTTCGAACAAAGAATTAGCATGTACTAACATTACATGATGAAACTATGGATGAAGAGTTCAACAAAGGAAATGAGATCTATGAGACTATTGTTATAACTTATGTACCTTAAATTACGGAGTTAGAAGAGTACTTTAAGAATTCTATATGTAATATTTCATCGAAGTTTTATGATTCTGAAGTTAATATGAACTTGAGTAATATGAAATGTTATTTATATAGGTATAATCATGTTTGTGTATGAGAATACTCGAGTATATAAATAGGCATTAGATGAATAGCCAAGATGTATTTTGAAGTTTTGAATCGGAAAAGATGCTATAAATATCATGGAATTTATGAACGAGTTTTAAAGTTGTAATAAAGTTTAAGTTTGACCATAATGGGTTAAAGAATTGAAAATTAATTGTATTAGTCTTATATATGATATGTTGAAGGGTTGATAACAACTTGTAATTGTTATCATGAACTATGTAGCATTAGCTTTTATTAAGAGAAACTGTATGTTACACTGTGTTGATATTTCAACTTAAAAAGGGTTGTGGTTAAGAACAACATGATTCGAATTGTTCGTGAGAATTTTGATGTAGTTGGAATCAAAGAGACTGTTTCAATATTGGTATATATGAATATTATATGAGGAAAGCAAATCTAGAGATTATGGAGAAAGCATACAAGGGTATGATAATACATGGAAGATACATGCTAATTTTAAAAGAGAAATTGAAATATACAATGCGAAGTGTAAATTAAGAAATGTATGAGAAGTATAATTAATCGAAATGAGGGTATGATACTTAATGAAATGGTGATTTAATCAACCATAAAAAGTTTAAAGAGACTTTGGACACTAATGAAATTTGCTGATATAGCAAAGAAAAGTCTAATACTATGATCCAAAATCTAAGGAGGATTCGGAGGTGATCATGAGTAGTGTATGATTTTAGTGACGACTGATTATTTGTATCTACTACTTTTGCTCAACAAGTGTAGAGGCCTTGGTCTAAAGATTGTCTATTGTGATTAATGTTGAAACTGTTAAGTAACAAAATAGTTAACGTAGATCATGTGTATCATGATTGTACTTTAGTGATTGAAGAGGTAGTCTTCAATCTTGACTTAATTCCAATAAGAGATCAGCGATTTGATATGATAATTGGAATGAATTGGTTGTATATATGTGATGAGACGCATGTAGTTTGCAATAAAGGAATAATAAAGATAACTACGCCGGAGGGGCGGGAGCTTTGTATATATGGGAATTGGAGAAGTGGGGATCAATGTCTACTGATGATTGTTAGGTCCCGAAAGCTGATTGCTTAGGGCTGTGAGTCTTGTATGGTATATGCTATTGATGCCAAGACTGAAGAGAAAATTGTGGCTGATGCGCCTGTTGTCCCAAATGTTTCCATATGTGTTTCTGGAAGACTTGTCTGGTGTGGCACCTGAAAGACAAGTGAAATTCTGTGTTGACTTGATCCCTGGAGCTTCTCCCAAAGGTTTGTTATTCATACTGTCTTGTATCTACTGAATGTGTATAGATTAAAGTGATTTGAACAAATTGACTATAATAAATAAATATCCGCTGCCGGGAAATGATGATTATTCAATTAGCTGCATGAGAGCTCATTATTTTTCTAAGATTGATCTACGGATGGGATATGATTAGTTGAGGTCCAAAGAAGGAATGTACTGAAATTGGCTTTCAAGGATAGTTATGAGCGCTACGAGTCTCTGATTACGACATTTTGATTGATTAACACCCCAGCTGTTTTATGAACATTATGAACAGGGATTTGTATAACAATGTTGAAGGAATCGGTAATTGTAATTATCGAAGATATTTTGGTGTAAGTGTAAAGTTGAATATAACAAATCGTGAGTTTTGATTACAATGGGTTATATTTTCTAGTATGTGGTTTCTGGAGTTGAGATCTCGGAGGATTCCGCTAAAATTGTAGCGATTGAGAATTTGGAAGTTGTCTTGCAATATTACAGATTTAAGAAATTTTCTACAATTGGTAAATTGTAGACAGGCTGATTTAAATGGGTATGTATATACCAACTCGAGAAAGTTATTATTTGGAAGACTTGCACAAATTTGCGTGAGTAAGGTTATTATTTTTATGGAGCTCTAAAATCGATTATGTTTGATTGGAAGAGTCGGTTCATTTTCAACTCTTGGTTTACTTTACAGGTGGGATTAGGCACACATATAGCTATGAGTACAGTTTATCGACCCCCGACAGATGGTCAAAATGAATGGACTATTTTCACATTGGAATACATGATGAGACCATATATTTTGGATTTAAGTACCAACTGAAAAGATCAATTACTTTGATGGAATTATTGTATAACATTGGTTATCATGTTAAAAATCAAGAGAACACCGTGTAAAGTTTTGTAAGGAAGGAAATGTAGAACCTCTACATGTTGGAAAGAAATTGAAAGGACTCTGATTGCTGAGTCTGTGATATGAAAAGAAGAGTTATAATGATAAGACACCTAAATTAATCAACTTTGAGGTAAACGATGGAGCATATTTGTTAATATCACCAATGAGGTGTGTTGGCTCATTTAGAATAACTATTAAAGTTAGGAACCTGTTATCTCATTGGGAATTACATAAGGAAATATCGAAATAACACTTGGTGTTTCATGTGGAAAGCTTTATGAAATTTTCACAACTGGTAATGAAGATTAGGTTGATTATATTGAATTAGAAATTCAAGAAAGGGTAGTATATGTTGAAAAGCCGGAATATATTACGGATATGAAAGTAAAGAAGTTAAGAAACAAAGAAATTAAAATGGTACTGATACGTTGGAAGCATCACAAAGAAATAGATCACATTTGAGAGACAAAGGTTGATACGTTGAATAAGTATATGATCGAATTCAAATAACTTCGAGGACGAAGTTTGAGCGTGGTGGAGCCCATGCTGTAACATCCTAAATTCTAAATTATTGTAATTTAGATTAATTGGTTGGATATTTTGTAATCAAAGATAATTAAGTTGGATTACGAAATATGATTATGTATCTGGATGATTAAAGTTGATTGCTATTTTAAGAAATTAAGAAATTTAAGAATTTCAACTTCTAGTTATTTAGTATGATTATTAAAAATGTTAGTGATGATGAATAAAAGATAGAACTCTTTTATTTTATAAAAATCAGTATTTAATGGAACCAGATAAGAAGAGGGGTAAAATGTGCCAAGTTTTCAAAGAAGGAAATAAAAAGGGAGAAAATTCATTATTTCCATTCATTTGAACCAAGTTACTCTCTCTCATCTCTCGGCTCTCTCTCTCTCTCTCTCTACGAATTGAAGATCATCAAAACTTTGAATTTGAGGCTGAAAATCTGGATTTAGCTTGCAATTAAGGAACAAAAACATCTGCAAGAATCGATTTAAGGTAAATATTACTTCAATTCTTCTAATTTTAGAGTTTATGGTTCGGTTTTTATAAGAACCGAAACTGAGATTTGGGGTTCTAAATGTTAATGCATGTATGATTTTATTGTGGATTAGTTCAAATCTAGTGTATATGAAGCTACATGTTAAATTTCAGCTCCTGATTCGCACTGAAAGTGTGATTTTTAGAAATTAGTGTGTGTTTTAGTGTGTGTGTGTTCGAAAATGATGAAAAATGGTTAAAAAGGGTGTGATTTGGTGCATGAAAGAGGTTAATGTTAATGTTAAAGTGGTTGAAATTAAGTGTATTTTAGTTGGTATAATTTATTTCATGTATTGAATTAGTACCAAAAATGATGAGATTAAATCTGGAAATAATAAAACTGCACAAGTTCGAATGGGGTTGGGGTCCAAATTCGGATCCGAGATGAACTCGGATCTGGTCCGAATTCGGATGGGCCCAGATTCAGATTAGCAAAATAATTTCTAAGTATTGAAATTTCGGTTGAGGTCCGAATTCGGTTGGGGACCGAATTCGGATGAGGTCCGAAATTGCAATGGTCCGAATTGGGATTTTGTGAGGTCCGAACTTATCATCATTCGAATTTGACTGGTCCGAAATGGGCATAGGTTCGAACTTACTGGGGATCCGAATTAGGGGTCCGAATTCGGGTGGGATCCGAATTCGGACAAAGATCCGAAATGATGACCAAATTTTTGCAAGAATTATAAAATTAAGTTTTATGAGATTAAACAAGTTATTAACACAATGTGTTGTTACAAATGACTTACAGGTCCCTTGTGGTGTTGTTTAACCCACAGTGGGGTACTTGGTTGATCCGGTTGAAATTCCGAGGAGAAATAAAATTTACTGAAGATTAATAACGCACCCACTGTGAGTACCTTTGATTTTAACATTGCTGCATCTGCATTATGTTTGCATTGCCTGCTGAGGCATGTTGTTTCATGTTCGTTTGGCATTCTACTAACATGCGTTTATATTGATGCACATTCATATTTGTTGCATGTCCGTTCATTTGTTGTGCATCTTTTCGATGGACCTGCGTGGTCGCATCTGTACTCTGATGTTACTGTGCTATATGACCAAGAGTTTGACACCTCTGTGGTCAGGATAGACAGTAGGTCATCCCCGATGTAATGTTTGCCTCAGATGGTTGGTTATTCTTATGCCGAGTGTCAGCTCGAAGGAGCTGCGGCTCGGGTTTGCGTACTTGGAGTACGTGTGGGGTATACGGTATGTGTTACCGCGGTTACCCTGGGTGGCATCATAATGATTTGTAGAATGTGTAAAATCATATGGTATTCACTAAGCTTTAGCTTACCCCTTCAGTTGTTGAATTTTTACAGGAAAAGGAAAATCCGTTGCGGGACCGTCTAGCTAAGTTATCAGTTGAAGTGACTTGAAGATTTCCACTGTTTATCTTGGTATTTGTTCTATGGAAACAATGTTGTAATAATTTTGGGGATGATGTAATACATTTGGATTTGTAGACTTAGATGTGTAACCTTTGTAGCACCGTAGGGTGTTAGACTCTGTTGTAATACTTTTATTTATGTATTTTGCTTCCGCACTATTATTAAGCTATCAGATCATTATGTTATCTGTTTGTTGGTGATTAATCCTGGGTGAATTGTAATTGGTGGTTAATGTGGCAAGGGTGTCACACTTCGTTCCCCAGTCTTCTGTCGAGAGCAACCACTATCTATGAATCATTTGTTGTTAATACCTGTAGTTAACTCCTGCACATGAAAGAAAACACATTAGTTATCATGGGGAACCCAAGCCACGACTGACTAGGTAATACCGTTCTCATCCACAAACTTGAACTCTTTCAAATACCCATCTCTCCTTTCAGGTGACTTGGGTTTTTGAGCAAGAACCGGTTGTGGAGCTGAGTGATTAATATCCATTCTTGGCCTTTGGTTTGTCTTTTGCTGTGGAGCCGTAGAGTAATTTCTGTTATAATGCATTTTAGTGTTATAACTCTAGGCTCTACCAGGTGTCTGATGTCTGTTAGGAGTATGAGACCTAACTGAAGTATAACTCCTTTTAGGTGTATGATTCCTAATGACAAGTTGAGGGCCAGACCTTGATTGACTATGGAATCTATTCGGTGAATTATTCCTAAGTCCTTCATTTTGTCTGATTGACACCGGTGATTGTTTTGTACCTACTCGTGATGTTGCATTCGAATTCTTCTCTGAATTTTGAGAACTACTCGAGCCTGCAGTACTAGGCACTGTTTTCAAGGTTTGTTGTTCTGGTTTCCCTATGGTTGGTGTAGACTCTGGTTTCTTATAGGGACACCTTGATGCAACATGACCTTTTTCATGACATTTAAAGCAAGACATCTTGTCAATAGACTTCTTATAAGCACTCTTTGACTTAGGGGTCTCACTAATGTCATTGTTTGTATCAACAACTTTGTTCAACTCCTCTCGTTTATTATCAGTAACAGTTTTAGCTTCTTCTAGAGTTGACACACTACTAGACTTCACAAACTTTACCGATTTCTTAACCTGAGAAGCAGTTGTTGAGACTATATTTGTTGACACTTTATCCGAGTCAGTTACCTTTCTTTCTTTGATTTAACCGTTTCATTGGTCTTATCCTGAGGGATAGACACATAGTTACCATTGAAAGGTGGAGGCACATCCTGATATCCTAGGCCAACTGGTTTCTTACACTGTCTCTTCGAATCTAAGATTTTGCCTAAGTTCAAGGATGAGTTCCTAAACTTCTCAATTTTACTATTAGCCTCAGCAACCTTAACCCTAGCTTCTGCTAATTCTACATCTGTAAGGGTGAATTCCTTAGTCAAAGCTTCTACATGCTTATAAATAAGTGCTATCCTGATACATTGTTCGCTCAATTTGTCTTTTAGAACTATTACATCTTGAGCATCAGCTTTCATTTTAGCCCTAATATCTTCCTTAATGTCTAGTAGACTAGC
>JAANYP010004512.1:190276-275002 GCA_020465985.1 Centrapalus pauciflorus | reverse complement strand
CACACAGATACTGATTTACACAGAAGGCTTGCATGCATGAAAAACACACTTGCACGTTCACTCTTGGTTTCAGCACTTAGCTTTCTTCACACTCTTTCTGTCCTTAGAAGCTTCCTTTTATACTCACTCAGAGGATCTAAGAGAAACATCTTCATTGGACGGAATGAAAAAGGAGAAGTCTTGTTGAAAAGACAACATAACCTTTTCTACACTTTTCTGAAAAGCAAACTTGTCTTCACATGTGCAGAACTTTTGTCTTTTTACTTTGTCTACTGTTGCATTGCCTTTAACTAATTTAGGAATGTCAACTTTGCGTCTTTCTTCCTTGTAAAGGCCTATTTTGATATAAGAAAAAGGTCTGTCACCCTTTTTCAAATAACCTTTTGTCTTCATGTTACATAGAACAGCGTGGGCAGGCGAGCAGTTCTGTTTTCCCACTTTGTCTTTCGACTTTGTAAACTGATCTTGTAGTCAAAAACACATACAATGATGAAACTGGAAACATATTTCATAAAAAGTGTTAGCCTGTTCACAAAGGAAACAGGTTCTGTTTCACAAGAACAGAACACTTTAAAATGCCACAAGCTGCTCAACATGTAGAGCAGCGTAGACAGTTTATGTCCAGCCCTGTTCAGCAGACAGAGCAGCTTGGACAAACTGTCTTAGTTGCAACACATGCAACATATAGAACAGCTTTAGACTGATATTGCAAATCATTTTCAGGTTTCAATAAGGCATATAACAGGCCTTAAATTCAACCTTCAAATGCATCAACAGGTTTGATTATAAATCTCCCCCTCAGATGTAAAACAGGTTTGACTGAGGCCTTTTTGTGCCTAACAGTCTAGGTAAAACAAATTTTTACGAAAAATAAACATGTCAAATTTTTTCGAAAAAAATAAATCATTACTATTCTCATTAAATCAACCAACTTTTGACTACTAATTTTGACCATTATTTTGGTTCTGTTAATTTTGAATGTACATGCAGTGTTGCATCGACGTTGGATATGTGACATCAAGTGTTCATTCGACATTGAATTATATCGGTCATGCTACATTGCATCGTGGTCTGGGTAATTTTTTTTTTCACGAAAAATAAACACGTAAAATTTTTTCGAAAAAAAATGTCATTACTGTTCTCATTAAATCAACCAACTTTTGATTACTAATTTTGACCATTATTTTGGTTCTGTTAATTTTGAATGTACATGCAGTGTTGCATCGACGTTCAATTATATCGGTCATGCTACATTGTATCGTGGTCTGGGTAATTTTTTTTACGAAAAATAAACGCGTAAAATTTTTTCGAAAAAAATATGTCATTACTGTTCCCATTAAATCAACCAACTTTTGACTACTATTTTTGACCATTATTTTGATTCTGTTAATTTTGAATGTACATGCAGTGTTGCATCGACGTTGAATATACAATATCAAGTGTTCATTCGACATTGAATGATACCGGCGATGCTACATTGCATCATGGTCTAGGTAATTTTTATTACGAAAAATAAACACGTAAAATTTTTTCGAAAAAAAATATATCATGACCGGTCTCGTTTTAAATAGTATAAAATTCTCGTTTCTATGGTATAATTTTTTTGATTTACAATTAATCATATTAATGTTATTTTAATTTAAAGAAAAAAGATATTTATTTTACTAATGCCAATCTTTTTGCTATTTTCAATCTATTCATTTTTTACCCCTGAAAGAATTAAATAATCACTAATGCCAATCTTTTTTTCACTAATTCCAAACTTTATGGTTTTAATCAAGACCGTTAGATTAATCTAATGTATGGACGATATTGGTTCTACAGTTCTACACTAAATTTAGGTTCTGCAATGATCCCATCTATATATATATATATATATATATATATATATATATATATATATATATATATATATATATATATTATATATTATATATATATTATATATATATATATATATATGTATATATAGAGAGAGAGAGAGAGAGAGAGAGAGAGAGAGAGAGGTTCTTTTAAGAACCTTAAAGATGGTGAGAACCTAGGAACCTTTTAGAGCCCTTGGATCAAAAGGGTATTTTTGAAATAAAAATTATTATCTTTCTCTCTCCACTTTTTTTATTATATGCATCTCTTTTTCACTTTCCCTCTCTTACTTTTTTTTTCACTTTCTCTTTCTTTCATTAGAATTGATTTTAATATTAAAAAACGTTTTTTATAAAAAAAAATAAATTTTTTTCTATATAAAAAATTATTTAATTGCTAAAAAATTAATGTATTCTATATAGAATTATTATATGTCTATATAGAATGTTATATAATTTTATATCTTTTTATGTAGTTTAACATTACTATTTATAATCTATGTAGAATGTTATGTTTCTTATATATTTCATATATTTTTATGTTTATTATACAAATCTATATCTTTTTTGTAGATTACCATTACTATTCATTGTGTTTTTGGTATATTTTATATCAGTTGCATACCAAGTGTTCGATAAAATGTCTAAATGAAATCTTATTTTTTTTGTTTCAATGTGTTTTTGGTATATTTTATCATTTAATCTACGTAGAATATATGATACTTGACATTCTACACGACATTCTACATAGATTGAATGACATTCTACGTAGATTGTATGTCATTCTACATAGATTGAATCTTATTCTACGTAGATTGAATGTCATTCTACGTAGATTGCATGACATTCTACGTAGATTGTACATAGAATATGTTCGTCGATACTCTACGTAGATTGCATGCCATTCTACGTAGATTGAATGTCATTCTACGTAGATTGCATGTTATTCTACGTATATTAACAGTTTTATTTTATGTATTTTTGGTATATTTTATATCAGTTGCATACCAAGTGTTTGATAAAATGTCTAGAAGAAATCTTTTTTTTTTTGTTTCAATGTGTTTTTGATATATTTTATCATGTAATCTATGTAGAATATATGATATTTGACATTTTACACGACATTCTACATAGATTGCATGACATTCTACGCAGATTGCATGACATTCTACGTATATTGAACATAAAATATGTTCGTCGATACTCTACATAGAATATGACAGATTCATTTTCAATGTTTTATAATGAAGATTATTTGTAAAATATTAGTATATAAATGTAATAGTTATTAGATGTTTTACATGATAATCTACGTAGATTACATGATAATCTACATAGAATATATGATACAAGACTACTTATAAAAAATCACACATAATCTATGTAAAATGTTATGTTTCTTATATATTTCATATATTTTTTGGTTCTTATACATTTCTATATCTTTTTATGCTAATGTACATTAACATTCAATGTGTTTTTGGTATATTTTATCATATAATCTATGTAGAATATATGATACTTGACATTTTACATGGCATTCTACGTAGATTGAATGACATTCTACATGACATTCTACGTAGATTGAATGACATTCTACGTAGATTGCATGTCATTCTACGTAGATTGAATGTCATTCTACGTAGATTGCATGACATTCTACGTAGATTGTACATAGAATATGTTCGTCGATACTCTATGTAGATTGCATGTCATTCTACGTAGATTGAATGTCATTCTACATAGATTGAATGTCATTGCACGTAGATTGCGTGACATTCTATGTAGAATATCGACGAACATATTCTATGTACAATCTACATACATTGGACGGATTCATTTTCCATATTTTATAATTAAAATTATTTGTTAGATTTTATATTTATAATGAATATGATACAATACTACGTGTAAAAATCACACATAATCTATGTAAAATGTTATGTTTCTTATATATTTAATATTTTTTTATGTTTCTTATGCATTTCTATATCTTTTTATGTAGATTAACATTACTATTCAATGTGTTTTTGGTATATTTTATCATGTAATAATCTACGTAGAATATATGATAATTGAAATTCTATCCGACATTCTACGTAGATTGCATGTCATTCTATGTAGATTGCATACCATTCTACGTAGATTGCATGTCATTCTACGTAGATTGAATGTCATTCTACGTAGAATGCATGACATTCTACGTAGATTGTACATATAATATGTTCGTCGATACTCTACATAGAATATGACAGATTCATTTTTTTCTTCCAAAAATACCCTTTTCACACATTTTCAAGATTCTCCACTATCAAAGTTCAAAATAATTACAAAATTGTCATCCAATATATCAACCATTGATTATCATTAATCCAAAGGCCATAAAAGGTTCTTAGATTCCCACATTTTTTATAGTTTTTAGAAGAACCCTCCCCTATATATATGTATATATATATATATATATATATATATATATATATATATATATATATATATATATGTGTGTGTGTGTGTGTGTGTGTGTGTGTATGTATTATATATATATATATATATATATATATATATATATATATATATATATATATATATATATATATATATATATATATATATGTATATGTGTGTATATATATATATGTATATGTGTGGTATATTATATATATATATGTATGTATAGGGTCGGATCTATCGGGTACCATATTGGACTAGGGTATCGGAGTCCACCATGTTTGGTTTTAACTAAAAAAGAGTAATACAGTCGTTTAAGTTTTCTTAATAAATAGTTGACAACTATCAAATTAATAATACATCTCATGTTTAAAGGGATTGATTTCCATAACAAAATCACGTACGTCATGCAATCAGTCATAGTTTCTTCCTGTATCGATTCCATGTTAACCAATTTTACATTTGTTAGTGTATGGTGTGTGAAGATGACATCAATACTGCATCATGGCTGATTTCATAAAATACTTGAGGGTCACACCGATAATCACAACTGAGCAGATGCAATTAAACTATTGAATAAATGATATTGGATATTATTTATTACACGATATAATCATTGAGATTAAATTAATGGTGATTAATTATATCTCAAAGTACGAGGATTAAAAGTGTAATATTAGATATTGTAGTGATTTAACTGTCATTGGATGATACTTAAATAATTATCTAGTCTTTTTTTATTGGATATTAAATAAAAGATTTATTTATTTTAACTAATATTATCATTTGATTATATGGATAATTAAATAGATAAATAGAGACAAATAAATAAAGATAATTATAAATAATTATCTAGTCATTTATATATTATTAGATAATGTATAAAAGATAAATATTATTTAATGGATATATAATTATAGAGATAATTATATAAAGTTTAAATAATAAAGATAATTATTAAGATATATATAGTATAATATTATATTAGAGTTTGATTAAAACTAAAACTCTTCACTAATATATATATATATATATATATATATATATATATATATATATATATATATATATATATATATATATATATATATATATATATATATATATATATCCTTAGAAAACCTCCATACATCATAAGGACCTTGAATGCACATATGTGATCATTAAGGGTAACTTTGGAATAGCATAATAACATTTATTCAAAATAAATAAAATATGATAATCTTAAAATTGGTAATTCCTATAATCACTCATATCACCTTATTTATGGGATTAGCATTCATATTCATTCCCTAATATTAAAAAAATACTGTTACAAAATTTGAATCTCCAATGATGGCATAGAAAACTTGAATCTCCATAAACGATGAAAAAAAGATGGTGAGACGTTTCACACCCTAGTTTAGATCACCATACAACACCGACCGCCGACCGTTAACCACCATGCAACCGACTGCCGACCTCCATGGGTTTGTGTTGTGATTAACCAAATGCCTGTGAGTCCAAATCAAGAAGGTCTCCATCGCAACCTCGTTCTCCGGCCTCCATCGCAACCTTCTTCTCCGGCATCCTCTCTCTACACGCTAATGGTATTGATTTCTTCAAAGGATTTTAATCGAAAAATGGTGTATATGGACAATGCAGTATGGATAAGAACACACTTTATTGATGATGCAGTAGTGATTTTGTTTTGCAATGTACATGTAAGTGTATTATCAACTTAATGTGAAATTATTTGCTTGCTGAAACAGATGCATCGTTTTGCATGATAATGATTTTGACGATGCATTTGAGACTTTGTTTTATTTAACAATGATTGATGATGCAATTGCTATTTTTGTTTGCATAGGATTGATATTGATGATTCATCGTTAGGATTGTTGAATATATTATCAAATTAATACATTTGTTGATTATGTAGTTTCACATATTTTTTATTATGAAGATTTGTGGAGTGCATCATTGCTTTTATATAGTGCATAATCCATTTTGGGTTAATGTTGAACATGAAAATGAAGATTTGAAGGTGTGTATCATTTTTTGTGGAGTACATCATCGTCATTTTGATGGAGTTCATCATCGTTTTTTGGAGTGCATCTTCGATTATGGTTTGATGTTAAACACGAAGATGATGATGATGATTTTATGAAGAGCATATGGATGTTTTCTTAAAAGACAGGGTGTATATAGTTTTTTGAATTGGAATTGTGTATTACTTATGGAATTTTTAAATTTGGATATTAAAATATTGAAATTTCAAATTTAAATTAAAATATATTATGTACCAAAATTACCCTTGTATGTTTTCATTTAAGTGCATCATGATGCATAAATCTAATAACGCAAATACATCTAATCTAACGGCTACAATTGGTTTTCCAATGTTTTCCGATGCATAGAGGTTTTCCATTGAACTCACTCATATATATATATATATATATATATATATATATATATATATATATATATATATATATATATATATATATATATATATATATATTTGTAGGGTTCAAAGGAAAACCAACATGCATCGGAAAACCTCCATGCACCACCACAAATGCATCACAATTCTCGCGTGATGCATTATTATTCCACATGATGCATCAGATTCTCGTGTAATGCATCGACTTTCTGTGTGATACATCACCTGATGCAATGACTATAAAGTGGTTCCCCGGTTTTCCGATGCATATAGGTTTTACATTGAACCCACCTCTATATATATGTGTGTGTGTATATATATATATATATATATATATATATATATATATATATATATATATATATATATATATATATATATATATATATCTGTGTGTGTATGTATTTATGTATGTATGTATATATGTGTGTATGTATGTATGTGTGTATGTATGTATGCATACGGCCAAGGAGTAGCATGGTGATACACATTAAACATACATACACAAACCACGAACACACACTTTGTGTGTGTGTTGTGGTGTGGTGTCTTCGTCCAAAAGAAAACCAACCAAAAAGGGTGTTTGGTTTTTCCTGTTCTTCATGTGTTCGCTTACATGTCTGGCGCCGCTCGATCGTGTCAACGCCGGTGGATACCGAAAGCATCTCATTTGTGTATTTTTGTCATCAAATACAAAGGTACAAACTTTTATTGCGCTCTTGTTTACTTATCTTATTATTTACTTGACTATCCGTGTACGAAATTCGTAAATTTTAAAAAACTTCTGTTGTGCGTTTAATACGACTAAAATTAATGTTTTTATGAAAAACTGATACGAATTCGCAACAGTGGTATCAGAGACACCTCAAGTAATATAATGATAGTATTATTCGTGTATTCATGTCCAACATTCTTAAAGTTTCATTTTTTAATAATTAAAAGCGTTTAAACTATCGAAATCGATAATTAAAACGTTTAAGGTTTTGATTCGGCTTGGAGAAAATAGAGCAAAAGGTTTGGAAACCCCATGGTAATTCTCGGCCACCTTGGAGTTTCTCGGAGCTCGGGATTTTAAAACCTTAGTTCGTGTTATTTAGTTGATATTTGATTGTTTCAGGTATTTAATTAATTAAAGTTGAGAATTAAACGTTTCGGTTCGCGGAATCAAGCCTTGAGATTTCGGCCATGGATTGAGACCCATGACCCCTCGGCTATGATGTGGTAGCCAAAGCCATGGATGGTTTATTCCGTTGTGTCGTTTAATTCACGGTTAAATTAAATGCGTTAAAATCGAATCAATAAATCAAAAGTGTTTGGTTATCCATATATAAACATTTGTGACAAAACATATTCATATATGTTTTGGTTTTATAAAATTAAACTGAGAGACTTTATTAGTTTTATAAAGTTCACAAATCGGTTTAAATATTGTTCGGTTCAATAATTAATCGATTAATTGGAATATGGAAATCGAAATAATCAAAGTGAGTTGGTTAATGGCTTCGATTAATTTTAGCCGTCAAAGGGTTTAATACTCCACTTGTTTTTCGGTTCATATGGGTTATTGAACCCGTGTATGAGTCGGTTAACTAAGTTGGTTCGTTTCTGTTTTCTGGTAATTCGTCGTTTAAATTAAATCGGTTTTAATTAAAATGTAAGTTTTAATGCTGAAATTAAAATTAATGTCATCAATATTTTTGTTAAAATCGGCCTTGTAATGTTTTCTAACCTTTGGTCTGATAACATTTAATGGTAATTTTAATTTATAAACTAGATTTAATTTATGCATTTAATATTAATTCCATAAAAGGCATTATAAAATTAAAGGAAGTTTAATTTAAGGATTCTATTTTTAAATTAATGAATTTTTGACTTTGAGTTTCATGCTTGGTCATGGTTTGACGTATTGAGATTTAATCTCTAGATTAACATTTTGGTAGAAATTGTTTAAAACCATAAAGAAAAGTTTTTGATGTTATTTAAATATGATCAATTTTCTTTAAATATTCTAAAAGACATATTTATTGGTAAAATTGTTTATTTAGAAAATTGACATTTTTAAATAAAGTTTATTTAGTTTTTGAAAAGCGTTTCAATTAAATAATAGTTAATTGATAATTATTTAAAGAAAGTTTAAATTATTTATCATTACTAATTTGAAAATAATAACTATGTGTATTAAATGTGGTTTAATAAAAGGTTTCTTCAAATGGTAAGTTTAACTTTCAAAAGTGTTTGACTGGTTAATTTAATATTTTAAGAAATGAATAGTTAAGAATTCAAAGATAATGCAAAGATGGAATTAAATTCGAGATTTTTTCGGGAAAAAGTTTCTAATTATGAAAAGTGTTCCAAAATTTTGAGGTTACGAAACTTATTTAATTTAATAACGATATTGGACATGATTTTCCTTCAACTAATGGTAGATTAATTGATTTTTGAAATTATTTTCATGACAAGATGAAAATGAATTCTGGATTATTTATATGTTTTATTTATGTTTGTGACATAGTCGAGCCTTAAGACCCCTTTGTATGTGATTGTTGTTTATTTAATATTAATGTTTGCTATTTAATTATTGGTTATATTTAGGGATGGCAAAAAAACCGAACCCAATGGGGAAAACCGAAAACCGATCTAATCGGGGCGGGTTTCCCCGAACCCGATTAAGTTAAACGGGGGATGGGGCGGGTATGGTATTAATAATACCCCCCCCCCATATACCCGATTACATAACCCGTTTAAATCCCCGAATTCTCCGATTTATTTTTAATAGCAACATGCTATTATATCGTATATATATTATATATAAATTATGAATATTTTTATCTATTTTATATATTATGCATAAAAATATTATGTGTTTTAAAGAACTTATTTATTTATATATAATTTATTAAAAGAATATATTTTTTTGTTATCATTTGATAAGGATACAAATTTAATTTAATATTAGTATTGTAATTTTAAACATATTGACGTTTTAAGCTTATATTATGAACAATGTCGTTAAATTTCATATTATTGACTTTATAAATGGATTTCCCCGATTCCCCGTGGGTTTACTCGCATACCCGATGGGGATCCCCATTTAATACCCGCGGTTTTTTTAAACGGGGACGTGATTTCCATTCCCCGGCCCGAAACCGCCCCGTGGTCATCCCTAGTTATATTTGGGAATGCCTGCGTGCCATTGGAATCCCGGTGTTATGATGTAATCCATAATAGGTTAGAATATAGACAACTATATTTAGATTAAAAATCATGTAAATATTGGCGAAGATATCCATCAAGAAGGAGTTCACTTAACAAGGACGCTCAGAAACATCATCGGATGTTGAGGCTAGTGGGAGCTGAAAGAGTTCAACCTCTTGCATTGTGTGTTGATTTTGTCCCTTAGGTTTTGACCTAATTGGTTTGTCCGTATGGCTCTCGGAAACCAATTTAGTTTCGTCAAGGCTATGTCACCATGTGGGTGTATGTTTTATTTCTTTATGCTTTATTTATATCTGCGTGGTTGTGGTGACAAAGTAGATAAATAAAAGAAATCAAAACTACAATCAATTTTGATGAAAAATTAAAGTATTTAAAAGGAAATTTAAATTGAAAACTTTAATTATTTTGTCAAGTGTTAAATATGACATTTTTATGAAATTAGTTTTTCAAATAAAACAAGATTTATTTTTGAACTGTCATATGATCAAAGAGTTGAAAATTTTAAACTGGTACATTAACTGGACTATTTACCAGAACCAGAATAGGTGGTGTCTAGGGTAGTCATGCTCGGGCTGTGGTTTTTGGATTTTCCGAAAGGTTTATAACAGAAAGGATCATGTCTGCTGACTGACCTGACTAGCCACTAGTTCTTCGTAAGAGACTGGTTATAAAAACCCAAATTACAAAACTGACACAACACACCGTCCATGTAGTGGCACCCACAGTAACCGGTCGTTGTAAGTAGGTTCAGCCTTCGTTGGGTGCTTACGCCGCAAACTCGGAGAGTTGTGAGGTGAGCATTGCGGATCCTAAGTGAGACTTGGGCCAGTAAGACTGTTGCCCAAGGTGTGGATGAGATTAAACATGATCAATTCAAGAAAAATTGAAAATCTCATAAGATCTAATAGTTGTAAGGGAGTTGTAATTGGTAATAAGTTGTCTGTCTGAGTAGCTTATTCATGTAGGTTCAGCCTCTGTTGGGTGCATGAATAAGTAAAAGGGTTCTTAGGATTAATAAATCATTTTCTAAAATTTTGGGTTATTGATTTATTAATGGATAATTAAATACTACTTTTTTGAAAAATGTTTTAGATTGTTGGAAGAGGCAAATGTAGAAGCAGTTTAAACAATAACAAAAACAATGACAATAACAACAACAACAAAAACAACAACAAGAACAACAACAATGATAACGTCAATCTCCTTCCTCCACCTCCTCCTATTACTAATCCATCTCAAGTGCACAACACTGGGAACGAAATCTGATGATTGTTTTGAGAATGGAGCGAAAGTCGTGTGTTCAGGAAAGAGCACTAGGACCTGCTCCTGCAGAGACTGCTACAGTTGAGGAGAGAACTCTCCACAAGAAGCACTCTGAGGACTCGGTCGATGTTGCCTGTCTAATGCTAGTGACCTTGAAATTTGAGCTGCAGACTAACCTTATGGATGTCCCAGCTTACCAGATGTATCGCCAGCTAAAGGATATGTTCCAGACTCAGGCTTGGACTGAGAGATATAATACGACTACGACACTGAATTCCTGTATAATGGTAGAACGGACAGTTGTGGGACCCCATATGCTAAAGATGAAGGGTTATTTGGATCATCTTAGCAGGCTTGGGTATCCTGTGACACAGGACATGGCCACGGATTTGATTTTCAATTCCTTATCAAAGGACTTTAAGCACTTTGTAATTAATTAAAATATGCATAATATAGAGAAGACGATCAGTGAGCTACATCCGATGCTCCAGACTGCTGAAGAGAGCATGGGTCTGAAGCCTTCTGAAAAGCCTAAGGATGTGCTGATGGTCAAATAGGGAAGGATTAGGAACAATTAAATGCAGAATTAAATGTAAAGAGGTTACCTGTAGCTTAATTCATTTAACTTGCCAGAATCAATTAGAGACTTGATAAGTCAGGACTGTTTAGCCAAGAAGTAATCACATTTTATAAAATTACATGTGAAATGTATACAATTTGTGTGATGGTTAGTCAAGTAATAACCTCTGACTTGTTTAATCACTCGTCGGCAAACTTGATGGAACACCACAATGAAATATTGTAGATAACCAGGTTCTGGAAGTTATAGATACATATCACAAATATTGAACACAAAGTTATAAATTAAGATATCTTGTTAAGATATAGATAAACCGCATAATGTCAGATTCAAGACTAAACATCTAAACGTATCACTAGTAGCAGTTAATAAGAATTGGTAGTGCTCCTAAAATTTAATCCCGGTGTCTTTATGAGTGATTTACCGGTTCATCTGAAGATAATGAATATAAATTTATAAGGAGATTCAGAATGGATCTGAATAATATTACAAGAACTTGTAATAAAGAACTAGTGAAATTTTCCAAAGATAAACGGTAATGAAGTTAAGTCAGTGAACTAGAGAACACTCCCACCAATATCATGTCTGAAATTAATTTTTCGATAGATCATATTATCATTACATTTGATAAAGGAACAGTATCATTAAATTGATGGAAGTCATGATGTATTTATTGAGATAAATGAGACAACATGATATCTTTAATGTTGTTCTATTTTACATGTTTTAGAAATCCGAGAATAAATTTGAAGTTAGTTTAAAAATATTGCATAGCTTCTTGTTGTCATGGAAACCACAACGAGAATTAAAAGCTACTGTGGTTTTTGGTTGATATTCATGGGTGGTGAATATAGCAAAGGTTGAACCAAATTCACAGGTATTTGTCGCGAACAAATATTGGAATGACTCACCGATTAAGACCACTTTGTGGATCATAGTCATGAGTCGTCTCAAAAAGGTAATTCTTATTACCTGAGATGTCTACGTACTTCAGTGCGGCTGACCTAACCTGACCTCATCCGTAACTGGGTGATCATAACGGTTCGAGGCAGTGGGAGTCGTGCTGGAGGTCTAGATTGTCAAGGTGGGATATGCACCTTCTTTTAACTAAGAAGAGATATTTATGGACCCCTCGACGGTCGATACTAAAAAAATGCATGGTCGTGCTCGAACAGAACTCATGTGTTTTACTCTGTCTGTTACATTTCAGTATATGATCAGGGAGCCGAGAAACATAATCTTGTTTGCTATGATTGATCTAATCCATGCCTTGCTCTCACATTAAAATATCATGATGCATAGGATATAACCTAAGTTTCTTTTTTGAAGGCTGTTTCAACAAGATTGCCCGAATGGGAGTCAGAGTTTTATGATCTTGGTTGCCTAAAGTGTCTAGCAAGACCTCTTTTAGGCGCATGCTGCAGAACAGTATGTCATCCTACATAATGGGAGTATGCTAGTGTATGGTGTGTAAAGATGACATCACTACTGGATCATGGCTGATTTCATAAAAACACTGAAGGTCACACCAATCAGCACAACTGAGCAGATGTAACAACCCGAAACACGCTTAGCATTAAGCAACAAGTTTAATGATAAATAGTACGTTAAATGAAAGTTTATTATTATGTTAATGAATAAATAAAAGTTACAACAATGTCATATGATTTAATTATATATATACATATATAGTTATGTGTATACATATATATATATATATATATATATATATATATATATATATATATATATATATATATATATATATATATATATATATATATATATATATATATATATATATATATATATATATATAAACAAAAAAAAGATCGATTTGGGTTATGAGTCCATACACGTGTGCAAAAATAACTGTTTTCTCTTCTGGAAAGAACACAATTCGTTAGACTATTGTCCTATTTATAATGAGACTCGGTAGATCGATAAAAATACAAAGGGCAAAAAGTTAGCTCATAAGATATTACGATACTTTCCTTTGACCCCTAGACTACTACGTATGTACTGTTCAAGGCAAACAGAAAAACTATGATTTGACACAGTAATGGCCGATCAGGAGAGGGTATGATGCGTCATCCCGTTGATGGATCTTCATGGAAAGATATTCATATAAAGTATCCTAACTAGACACACACACACACACAGAGATATATATATATATATGGGAAAAGGGAGTATGTGGATGTTAGACATCTAAACTTGGGTATAGATCTGCTAAAAACGACATCGTTTCATATAAAAAACTCTTTCCCTCAATTCTTCCTCCTCGTTTCCCGAATTACCAGAGTTCCCAAGCATGCGACTCTTCGACTTCAAACCCCCTTAATCGATGATTCCTCTGTCATGAAGCTCTCCTATCTGCTCCTCTGAAAGCATCCGAAGCACCCATAATCGAAGCACATGTAGCCAAGCTGCTTCGTTGAAGCTCTCCTATCTACTCCAAAACAGAGCCCTGTCTATCAATGGTGTTATCGTGAACTCTTGGTCAGAACTGGTACGTAATATGAATTTGGTTGCTCAATTCGTCAATTGTGTCTAATTTAGTTTTAATAGATGTAATTTTTATTGTTCAATCGTGGATTGGCACAATTATTTTTTGTTTATACACCCATTGTATATATGCGCCATTTTGGAATCTGAATGGTTATTTAGCAGCCACCTCATGTCATAAAAGTAAGTTTATTTATTAATGTGTATTTGTTTTTTTTTGTCTTTGTTTACATGTGCATTTTGATTATGGTGTATGTAAATGTTTACAGGGCTCTGTTTTGGAGTGTATATTGATTTACATGTTAATATTTTGATCTACTGCGGTTCATTATTGATATGTTGCTAATTGTTGTTGTTGGTTTACAGAACCTAAGGATCTAAGTAAGCACTTGGATTTTGAATTTCGATTAGCGGATGAGCCTTCCAAAATGCATTTGATTGAAGATATTGATGCAAATGGGTATTTAGTTGATTATACGAATTCAACAGTTCAATGTGAGGAAAAAGATGACTATGATGTGGATCTTGGATGTGATAAAGATGAAGGTAATGATGTAAGCATCGTAGGAAAGGTTTCTGACACACATAATGATGCATATACATTTTACAATTGATATGCACTTTTGCACGGTTTTAGGATACGTATACACTGGGAACATAAAAATAAGGCGACAAGAAGCTTATCGGAAGATATATGTGTGCAACAAACAAGGATTTAAAAGATTAAAGGATAAGAGTTCGAGTGGGGAAGTAAAGAAACGTCGTAGGGATTTAAGAACTGGTTGCCCGGCTATGCTTCGAATTTCAAAAGACAAATAAGGAAAGTGGGTCGTGGATATTTTCAATGATACACATAATCATGATTTAAGCACTACACCTACAAAAGTTATGAAACATCGTTCTCATGGAAAATTTCATATCTCAATGGCTTGCAAATCTCTTATGTTGGAACTTGGCCAATCTGGGTTAAGACCTTCTCAAATCAAAAAGGTTGTAAATACAGTGAAAGATCCAAGTGAAACCAATGTTACTTCAAAGCAATGTGTAGATGTCTTATCAGAGCAAAGAAAAAGGTACAATGGTAAGGAGTTTTACGGGCTTATCAAACATTTTCAAGACAAAGCACTAGTGGATGCTAATCAATATTTTGCAGTAGATTTGTTTGATGATGGGTCTCCAAGAAATTTTTTTGGGCTGATGGAAGATCAAGATATGCATATATGAAATTTGGAGACGTTGTTGTCTTTGATGTTACGTACATGAAGAACAAGTTTAAAATGCCATTTGCTCCATTTATTGGAGTAAATCATCATGGTCAATCTATACTTTTTGGTGGTGCACTGTTAGAAAACGAGAAGGAAGAAACTTTTCAATGGTTATTTGAGCATTTTTTGAAGTGTATGTTTCACAAGTGTCCATCTGCAATAATAACCGATCAAGACAAAGCTATGGGTAATGCGATCAACACGATCTTTCCAAACACTCGACATCGATATTGTGCTTAGCATATTAAGAAGCACGAGTTAAAGTATCTTCATCCGTTTATGGCCCGCTATAGTGATTTTCAAGAATCTTATAAACAATGGTTAAGAAGTGATACAATTGAAGAATTTGAATCCCAATGGGAAGTTGTACGTAGTAAGTATAACCTTGAAAGTAGTACTTGGATGACACAGATGTATAACCAACGAAAACATTGGGTTAAAGCTTACTTGAAAGATGTTTTTTTGGCCGGCATGACCACTAGTGGACGAAGCGAGAGTATTCATTCTTTTCTTGATGGATATGTAAACTCGAAAACCATGTTGAATGAATTTGTAATCCAATATGATAAAGCCGTTGATTCGCGAAGGGCCGTCGAAGAAGACGAAGACTTCCACACTATGAACTCAAGACCAGTTCTTTCCTCATTTCATCCAATAGAAGAAGAAGCCGGTAAATTATTAATATTTGTCATGTTTCTTATTTACCACTTTTTTAAATCTTTATGTTAACAGGTTTTGTAATCTTGTAACTTTTTATATCAAATTTGTAGGCAAATGTTACACTAGAAAGATTTTTGAGATTTTCAAGAAAGAATGGGTCGAAGCAACCAACAATCTAACCCATGAGACTATAAGCAAGAGTTCGGAGCAAATCAGTTATCGAGTTGGTCAAGTGAACGTTGAGAAAAACTTTTGGAGAATTGTAAATTTTAGCTTCTTGAATAAGGTCGATGCTACTTGTTCATGTGCCATGTTTGAAACATATGGGATATTATGCAAGCATATCCTCTATGTGATGAAGAAAAAGAATGTTGAAACCCTCCCAAATCATTATATTTTACCTCGATGGACAATTAACGCAAGGTACAAAAGTGGCAACAGTAGCATCGTACTTGAAGAAATAAATGGTGAAAAAGGAGTTGGTGCACTAACTTTATGGTGTGTTCAATCCAATTGTGGCAAAGCAATTGAAGAAGCAAAGGACTCTCCTTCTGAGATAAAATGACTAAATACTTTATTGGTAAACTTTCTTGAAGACCAAACAATTCGAAGAAAGACAACACAATTTCATAATACACGAGAAGATTCTTCTACGGGAATTTTTAATGTAGACGTGATGCCTCAAATATCCATTCGGGATCCTCAAGCTGTTACTAATACGAAAGGACGTCCGAAAAATGCTAACAGAATAAAATCATCTGTAGAGATGAAGAAAAAGAAGACTTGTTCTTATTGCAAGGGGTTGGGTCACTACATCACTCGTTGTCCAAAGGAAAAGGTATATGTCATTTATTTAATTTTATGTTAAGTTTTTGAAGTTTAGTATACTAATTCTTCTTTACATTAGGCTGATGATTCATTGCAAGGAAAAGAATGAGTTTTGGTTGGCCAAAGGGAAGGTTAAATTACCAGATGTTGCTGCCTGACGATTTACATGAGGTTGCTGCAGTTTTTTTGGGAGTTTCATTAAGGGTGCTGCTGTTTTTTAGGGACTCATTTGTAAAACTTTGTTTGTTAATTAAAATTTAATCTCTTATGTACCAGATGTTGCTTCCTTTGGTGAAGTGATGTTAGTTTTGGCTTTACTTGAAATTTAATCTCTAATGTAGCAACTCTTGCATTATATTTGGACAAGTGTGGTGTTCTTATCTTAGATGATTTTTTACAAAATTTACAGCTTTAGCGATGGTAGTTTCGATCAGGAAAAACATAAGCACAAATAATAAGTATATTGTAGATCCAGGTGGAATCGAACCACCGTCCTCCCATATATGGGCGCTCTTACCACTTGACCTATTGGATCTATTGAATGGATCGAAAAATTATCGTTTTACTAGTTGTTGCATTTACATATAATACATATATGTAGATCATACGACCAAACGTTATATATCATGTTACGTTTAATTTAACTGAAACAGCTTTGGACTAATGCTAACAAACCTAGGATGTGGCATGTGTATTCTGGAAGGGCAAAAGAGAAATTGACAAAAGTGGTTGAGGTCAGTTAGAGAAGAGAGAAGGATGATAAAAGGGAAGGAAGATCCTATAATTATTCACTCTGTTATTTTGATCATGGAATTCTTAGGCTCCAACCTTATTGTTGAGAGAGAGGGTTAAACCTGGAATTTTGATTATCCAATTCTTATTTTCAATTGAATCATCTTCTTCTTCATTTTTGTGTTCTTCAATTGTTATTGCGATCTGTTTGAATATCTAATTCCCATTAGGTGATGACAAATTCTAGGATTTCTTGGTTTTGTGAGAATTGAAGTGGAAGGTCTTTGGCAAATTATGCAACTACCATGCCACTAATCAAGGAGAAACCCATTGGCAAATTATGCAACTAAATCAAAGACAAACCAAGGTTGCATAGTGCACTGTGACAGTGAACTCAAGCAGAGAGGGTTGCATAGTTCACTGTATATATATATATATATATATATATATATATATATATATATATATATATATATATATATATATATATATATATATATATATATATGTTGGTCTTTATTTGTTTCAAGAAAAAAGTTCATTGTGACATTTAATCAAACATATGGATATGGTGTGCAAAATAGAAAATAAATAATTTCAAGAGAAATTTAGTATACTATCATGCCACTAATCAAGGAGAAACCCAATTGCCAGATTATGCAACTAAATCAAGGACAAACAATTTGATTTTTGCAATTAGACTCGGAGGGCACAATCCAGCATTTCTTACAAAGTCTTACAACGGATGTGAGCTTAACAACCCTCGTTGTATATACCATATATCAAGTAACATTATTAAGGAGTAGAGTGTATCACAATCAACCCTACCCATCATAATTTGATCTTAGCATATGGAGAAAAGTGTTTTACGATGACGCACCAGTTAAATATGAACGAACGAACAAATAATAAGTACATCGTATGAGTGAACGAATTGGTTTCTTTGCGATTTACAGCAGATCGTACGAACAAACTCAAGCAGAGAGGGTTACATACTTCTATGTGGTTTGGAGGAGGTCGTACGGAGTCAAGGAGAGAGGTGTGCGATTTGGAAGAAACATAGAAAATTTCTAACTGAGAATAGGGCGGAGGGGGAAGATCGCCGATTAGGGAGAAGCAGAGAACATTTCTCATCTGAACTTTGAAGCCGGAGAGTCTTTGGGAGCTGTGGTATATTTGGGAAACGAGGAGGAAGAATTGAGGGACAGAGTTTTTTAAATGAAACGATTGTCGTTTTTAGCAGATCTATACCCAAGTTTAGATGTCTAACAGCCAAATACTCCCTTTCCCCATATATATATATATATATATATATATATATATATATATATATATATATATATATATATATATATATATATATATATATATATATATATATATATATATATATATATATATATATATATATAGTTAGGATACTTTATATGAAATTCTTTTCATGAAGAGCCATCAACAGGATGACGCATCATAACCTCTCCTGGTCGGCCATTACTGTGTCAAATCATAGTTTTTTATGTATTCCTTGAACAGTACATACGTAGTAGTCTAGGGGTCAAAGGAAAGTATCGTAATATCTTATGAGCTACCTTTTTGCCCTTTGTATTTTTATCGATCTACTGAGTCTCATTACAAATAGGACAATAGTCTAACGAATTGTGTTCTTTCCAGAAGAGAAAACAGTTATTTTTGCACACGTGTATGGACTCATAACCAAATCGATCTTTTTTTTGTTTATTTTTGGCTACATAGTATGAAGAGGGAATCCTATCTTCTCTAGAAAATGCAGATTGCAACAACGGAGTGAGTCGATCAAACGAACTATTAGTTCATTTTTTGTTCACCTTGATGTGCATCAGCTTTGTTAAAAAGTCGAGGGAAGAAAACCAAGTACATCCAGGATGCAATTTTGCAATGACTTCTTCTAACAGCTTGAGAAATCTATCATCAACACCCTCACCATCTGTATCTGAGTTTGTTTCGTCGAGATTGGTATAATTTTCCTGAACTCCCTCATTACGTCTTCGATAACACTGGCTATCATGTTACTTGAAGTGAAATCATCTACAACCATTGGAGTTCTACTTTCACCATGATAACCTCATGTAATATAACATCGACTAAAACCAAATCTATTTATATGAAGATTGAGTCCTTGCTGGAACTCGGGCAAAATACTGTTGGTACATCCTGTGTGACGACAGCAGTCTAAGTGATCCTACATTGTGATTTTAGCAAGTGTGTGATATATATGTTTATATATGGTTGATATTTATTAGTGTTTGTGTGTTTGAACTTGATGTAACGTATTACAAGAAGTTCAAACATAAAGTACAAAGATAAATTCAATCATAAGTTATAACGTAAGGTTCAACACTTAATTGTTTATGTAAAAGGCTAGATTCGAAGTATATATGGGTTGACATTCGAATCTGTGATAGATTCGAATGTAACCATAGATTCGAAAGAAGGCTAGATTCGAGACTGTCAATATGGACAGACTCGAATGGGCCTTGGGCCAGATTCAAGGTTGGCCCACAACAGACTCGAATCAGGGTCTATAATTAGGGATAGACTCGAATGATTAGGAGACTTTTTGCAGAATTCGTGAGGAATTAAGCAAGAGGCGATCTCGAGTTTATCAGCTAGGTGAGTGCTGTTTCGGAGAGAATTAGTACGTAGGATCGTTCGTGTGTCGTTCGTTCAGCGTCTAATAGTCTCCGTGTTCCGTTGGTTGAGAGTTGTCCGTCTAACCGTCAACGAGGATTCCGCACTCGTTCACGGATCCGCGTCTAGATAGATCTTGCAGTGGTAGACCTTACAAGTGGTATCAGAGACAGGTTGATTTTTTGACGTTTTACAGATTAAACCACTATTTTTCTAAGGGGAGTTTGTGCCAGAGGAGATAGTCGACTGGCGGTCGGATGATGAAGTACTTGCTGATGAGGATGATGAAGCTGACGAGATAGTTGTGCAGCAGAATCCTATCACTGATACTTACATGATTGATGGAAATAAAATTGTCGATGCAGATATAGTTAATGTTGCATTAAATCCTCAGCCATCGACAGAAGAACCTGCAAGAGAGCTAACTAATGAAGAAAAACGAAAGCTATGGTTCAGGGCTGAAGAGAAGGAAGCAGCAATTAAAAAGACAATGAAAGTGTCAGGTACTGGGAAGCTGTCTGAGCGAATTTTAAGCTGGTTCTTTGACAGAGATCTGCAGCTATTTATAATAAAGAGAAAAGACGGGCTTCAGTACATGAGGCGAACTTTAAAAGCGTTCAACTCCCTGCCAAAAATCGAAATCACTGCGCTAGCTTGGAAAGATCTTATAAACATTGGCAATGATCCCTACGCAAGCGTAATCGAAAGAATCATAAGAAAGGAAGGGAGATCAAGGAAGTTCGAACGTTTGAATCCAAGGGTCGGGAGAAGAGTAGAGGATCCGTCACGTATTGATCCTCTAACTGAACGACCTTGGATGAGGATTCACTACAAACCAGCTAGATGTCTTAGGAGGGTTCCTCTCAAGCCAATGCCACAAAATATCCTGAAGAATCTGAAGTGGTGGTATGCTGACACGGAAACTGGGGAAGCGGTTATGGAAGACTTAGAAGAAAAAGTTATTCTTAGAGTCTATGACCCGCTTCACCTGGTAAACCTATCTAAAGAAGATCTGCAGATTTTGTATAATTGTAAAATTTCCAGTGACGCACATATGGATACTGAGGCTAGTAAGTATGAGAATGTGGTCAAGGTATGCATCGAGAAAGGTCTGTATGCTGGTAGTGTTTTGAATCAATAAATAAACCAAGTTCTTAAATCAAATGTGTGAATTATTAGAAGCTATCGTCAAGGGGGAGTCTGTTGGTACATCCTGTGTGACGACAGCAGTCTAAGTGATCCTACATTGTGATTTTAGCAAGTGTGTGATATATATGTTTATATATGGTTGATATTTATTAGTGTTTGTATGTTTGAACTTGATGTAACGTATTACAAGAAGTTCAAACATAAAGTACAAAGATAAATTCAATCATAAGTTATAACGTAAGGTTCAACACTTAATTGTTTATGTAAAAGGCTAGATTCGAAGTATATATGGGTTGACATTCGAATCTGTGATAGATTCGAATGTAACCATAGATTCGAAAGAAGGCTAGATTCGAGACTGTCAATATGGACAGACTCGAATGGGCCTTGGGCCAGATTCGAGGTTGGCCCACAACAGACTCGAATCAGGGTCTATAATTAGGGATAGACTCGAATGATTAGGAGACTTTTTGCAGAATTCGTGAGGAATTAAGCAAGAGGCGATCTCGAGTTTATCAGCTAGGTGAGTGCTGTTTCGGAGAGAATTAGTACGTAGGATCGTTCGTGTGTCGTTCGTTCAGCGTCTAATAGTCTCCGTGTTCCGTTGGTTGAGAGTTGTCCGTCTAACCGTCAACGAGGATTCCGCACTCGTTCACGGATCCGCGTCTAGATAGATCTTGCAGTGGTAGACCTTACAAATACGTTTTTGAATAGTAGTCCAACTTTTATTGATAGACATGACGCAACTGAAACGTAAGTTAGGACTTAGGGACTTACTCCACGATCACTAAAAATTGATTGGACAACGAATAAAGTATTCACAAGGGTAGATTTCTAAACCCATTTTTTGAACACCTTACCTCATATGTGAATGCACATTACACGATCGGTCATTTAAGAAAAAGTCGATAACATTTTCCTTTAGCTCCCAAGTATATATAGAAATATATATCAGAGAAACATAGAGAAAATGACAACCGAATCATTCTTAAATAACCAAGCATCTAATACGCATTCACATCCTAAATGAGATAAAGTATCCAAAAAGCAGTCCCAAAACGGGGATAGTCCGAAATTAATTTCTAAATCAATTTCGGACGTGTATTTATTCTAAGCTCAAACACACACACACACACACACACACACACACAGTTACAAATACATATTTGATTATTGTAACAAACTTGTAAATTCAACGAACATATAATTGCACCTTAAAATAAACAATAATCATATAATTTTATCAAAAATCAACAACAAATATATAATTGCTCCACAAAATGAGCATATTGAAATTAACAACAAAGACAATAAATCCAAATACACAATAAATTATATAACATTTTACTCTAAAATTATACGTACATACATACACTACAACTCTAACAAATACACACACTAATACACACTAAACTTATACAAAATAGACACACTAATACAATCATACACACACTAATACACTAATTAATATACACTAAAGTTATATACTAAATATAAACGATATACATCAATACATACACTGCACACTTTTTATATAATAAATAACCCACACACACAATAAAATCTATAAACAATTTATAAACAATTAACAAATTTACAATTACTTAACAACACAATAAAACTACAAATATGTATTAAAAAATTCAAATGTTTTACCCTAATTTTGATAAATCTATAACTTTTATCGTAAAATTATTTAAATAGGGAGAATTTCATATATATCCCTCTAAAACTGCATAATATCATATATACCCAAGCCAAAAAAAGAATTTCATATATATCCTTCTAAAACTTCATAATATCATAAATACCCAATTTAAAACTTTAATATCATATATACCCTTTCAAACTTTTAAATATATCAAATATATCCAAATTATTTATTTATTCTTTTTCATTACTTTAAAATTCATAATAAATATTCATTAATAAAGAGATGACCAATCTACCTTTTTTATTTCTTAAACTTCATAATATCATATTTACCCAATTGAAAATTTTAATATCATATATACCCTTTTAAATTTTTAAATATATCAAATATATCCAAACTGTTTATTTATGATCTTTTATTACTTTAAGATATCAAATCTTTTATTTCTTGACGGAATTCGGCGATTCAAATTTCATTTGTTCGTTAAGTAGAAGCCTACCACGAGCACCTGGACCTGTAAAATCAAGGGATTTAAAAGTTAATTACCTTGATTAAGTCTTTAATTCTTGTAGGCTTCGACTTAACGAACAAATTGAAATTTGAATCACTGAATTCCGTCAAGTAATAAAAGATTTGATATCTTAAAGTAATAAAAGATCATTAATAAATAATTTGGATATATATGATATATTTAAAAGTTTAAAATGGTATATATGATATTAAAGCATTCAATTGGGTAAATATGATATTATGAAGTTTAAGAAGTAAAAAGGGTAGATCAATATCTATTATGAGTTTTAAAGTAATAAAAAAAAATAAATAAATAATTTGGATATATTTGATATATTTAAAAGTTTGAAAGTGTATGTATGATATTAAAGTTTCAAATTGGGTAAATATGATATTATGAAGTTTTAGAAGGATATATATGAAATTCTCTTTTTGGCTTGGGTATATATGATATTATGCAGTTTTAGAGGGACATATATGAAATTCATTCTAAAAAAAAAAGAATAAATAAATAATTTGGATATATTTGATATATTAAAAAGTTTGAAAGTGTATGTATGATATTAAAGTTTTAAATTGGGTAAATATGATATTATGAAGTTTTAGAAGGATATATAAGAAATTCTCTTTTTGGCTTGGGTATATATGATATTATGCAGCTTGGGTACACATAATTTTAACAAATTCATTCTTTTTTTACGTAAAACAATCACACAGACATTAACACTAATACACACTAAAATTATACATATAAGACACTAAATAGTAAATATACACAATACATGTACATTGCACACTTTTTACCTAAAAAAAATTGTATATATACATATATACTAGTGTAAATTACAATTTTCGTCCCTGTGGTTATACGTAAATTATGGATCTCGTCCTTTTCACATGGAAATTACAATTACAGTACTCATAGTTGGTTATTTGTTGTGGTTTTGGTCCTTTGATTGGCCATTTTTTCAAAATGACCATTTTGCCCTTGAGAATTTAATAAAAATGAGTAATGAACTTTTTTTTAATAAATCTATATATTATAATAATTGAGAACAATTTCTGCCACGTGTCAACTTTCTAATATCCCACTTTTTCATTTTCCCGCTCTTTTTCCAAAAATAAAAATTAACATTAATTTAAGTAACATTCTTATCATTTAATTGATTTAATTTAAACTTTATTGTTGAAACTTATTATTTTTGTTACCTAAAATAATTCAAACTACATTTAATATTCATTAAAAGTTTTCAAGATTAACAAGCTAAAATAATTTTTTTTTAAAAATAATAAAATAATAAATTTCATGTTTAAATGTCCTAAAGAGTAAATAATTTTAAAAAATTGGTAAAATAAAAAATTTAGATTTATAATAAAATTTTTAAAAGATTGACTTAGAGTCATCATTTTTTACCATTAAATCAATAATTCAAATATTTTGAATCACGTTTTAGTCATCTTCTTTGACTTAAACATTGACTTAGAGTCATCATTTTTTATCATTGACTCAATGATTTTGCATGTATGTCATCTTTTTATTGGTTTTTGTTGTATCATAATTTTAAAAAAAAACTAAAGGTTTTTAAGGGATCCCACCTCTTTATTAATATTTAATTTATAACAAATCTTTTACATAAATCCATGTAATACATGGGTATTAATCTAGTTTATACAATAAAAGAATCCAAATTCTTTTTTTATTTTAAAAATAATACAATATTTTTAAAGAAAATTTTGTTTCTCTCTCTAAACAACTCTCCATCTCTCTAGTCTCTACATTTCTTCATCTATCTCTACGTTGATAACCACAAACCACCGCCGTCACAACCACCACTCTCTTTCTCTGTGCTCCATCGTACAGACGCACAACGCAGCACAATCTCCAGATTTGAGAAGTGAAAACCACCACTGATAACGATAGTCTTTCTCTCACACACACATGCAACTAAGGACCACCATTAACAACACATAAGCCCTTTAATCAAAACCAGTCTAACCCATTCGATAGGTACCTTCGAAAATCAAAAATCAAAACTAGTGTTATGACCGACAATTGAGTTTTTTTATGGTGAAATCGTCGAATCCAGGCTTGAAGTGAACAAAACAACTAGGTTTATGACCGACTCCGATCATATTGAATTTGGCGATAATGTTTAATGCGCTGGAAATCGATAACCGAAATGGTCAAGTCCGGTCTTGAATACAAGACTAAAGGGATTAAGAAATCATTTGGACGATAGACGATCTTCAACAACGGTGTAGATTCTAAGAAAGTGCTGAGATTCAAAGAGAGCTCTTTTGATTCACCAATTACAATACCCGATTGAAACGGAAAACCAAGGATATTGAGAGGCACTTCATCTCTATACCTAATTGAAGCTTTCATGATTGTGTGTATACGGCGGACTGGTGGCGGTGACATGAAAGTGAGAGAGTTTAGAAAACTGATTTGGGATTTTTCTAACGGGAGTTACGCTAAATAAACTGGGTATTTGAATTATTTTTGCATTTACAACCGAATGAACTCTTTTGATTTGTTATTATAAGTATTTTGATTTTTATTATTAATTTATACAATATTTTGGTATTAATAAAAATTAAAGTATAGTACCTATTTTAATAAAACTTTTAAGGGTAAAATTGTCTTTTTTAGAAAAAAGACCAGTCAAAGGATCAAAAACACCACAAATAACCAACTATAGGTACTGTAATTGTAATTTTAACGTGAAAATGATGGGATCGATAATTTGCCAGAACGAAATTTGTAATTTACCCTATATACTATTTACGGCGGAGGAGAGAGAGAGAGAGAGAGAGAGCCAAAAGCTAAAAAGGGGAGAGTTACTGCAAAGGAGTCGAAAACGTCGGAGAGTCATCGGAGAGGAGGAGACCATCAGAACTGGAAGGTTTCGTGTGACTAGAAGCAGAAAAGAGGACCGGGGGGGGGGGGGGGGGGGGGTGTAGGGTTGCCACTTTTAACGCAAAGGAGTGTATTAGCGACAATGCCTTTAGCGGCGACATGGGGCATTAGCGGCGAAACGTTCTGGTTCAGTGTCGCCGCTAATACCCTTAGTTCTTGTAGTGTGAAGATCATAAGATCAGCCATATTTAATATATAACTAAGATATTCAATATATTTTGAAAAAAAATCTAAATTATTAATTATTTTTAAGCACAATCATAAAAGGAATAATCAGAGACAAACTAAATATTTATTTTTATACTTTTACTTATTTAAATTATATATATATATATATATATATATATATATATATATATATATATATATATATATATATATATTGCCGACGAAGCAGAGAGAAAAATGCTCACGTGGCGCAATATTACTGGTTAAAATTCAGAAAATTAAGGATGCTTGCTGAGTTGGCGCAATATTACTGGTTAAAATTCAGAAAATTTAGACTGCTGATTTGGCGCAATATAAATGGTTAAAATTCAGATAAACAATGGGATTACATTGACTATTAAATTCGACCAATCAATTTTAATATTATAACTACTATTATAACTGTGACTAAAATTCAAAATAACTAACAAACTTTGAGTTAAAAAAAATAGGATTAAACTAACAAACTTTGAGCAAATAATGCACAATAAATAAATAAGTTTTATAAATATTTTTAAGTGATTAAATTTATTTATTTATTTTCTACAAAATTATTTAAGTGTTCCAAATATATATTTTAAACTACAAATTAATTATTTTGAATAATCTAAAAAAATTATTTATAGGTGAGTTATTACCTATTTGAGGTAAAAATAAATACATATTACAAAAATATCTTAAATGTTTGACAAATAAAAGATTTGTAGTTAAACATATTCCATTCACTTTTTTATTTATAATAAAATATATAGACATTATGTTTTCTGTAAATTAAAATATCAAAGTATATCATATGAAATATTTATGTTTATAAATAAAAAGTAAGCTTACTCATATTTATTTATAAAACTAGAAAAATAATAGTTATCTCAAATATATTATATTTTCTAAAAATTTTAATATTTTTATGTTCTAATTTTTAGTTTATATACATTTATATAACATGAAAACATAATGATTTTTTTAAATATTAACCCTAATATTTACGATAGATAAAACTAAATTTAGAGATAGCAAGTACAATATTAAGTATATTTGATGTTGTATTAAATCTATTACTGGAATGTAAATAAAATAAACTGACAACCAAAATATATGTCTGATTCTAATGCATTTTTAATTAGAATATATAAAAATAAAGCAATTTTAACAATATCTTTAGATTTTTCCAACATAAATTATTAAAAAAAGGTAAACTAGAAAACTTATAATATCTTATACCAATAAAATTGACAATAATCGGGATTATAAAATTTTTAAACAAACAAACCTCATATGTAATTGCGTGTAGCAATTTTCATGATAAAATTAAGTATTTCTTCTTAATAAACAATGTATAAGAGTATGTATAGTCTTTCAAAATTAAATATATTAATTTAAAATAAATCACCCGAGCAACGCACGGGTATTCAACTGGTTTAATTTATTAAAAAGACTAAAAGAGTTATTTTGGGCAGAAAAATAAGGAAAGGTCGCTTTTGTTAGTCGTTTGATTGATTGCAAATGTTCTTCCCTCTCACGACCCAACTGATTTCCTACTGCTATTGCGTTCCTAACGTTTTGTCTTGGCTCTTTAAGACAATTTGGTAACTTCTATTATTACAGTTTCGAATATTTTTATCCGAGTTTTTTTGCTGAAGTATACTATTTTGAAAAAATATTTACCAAAATGTGGCACTTTTATTTTTATTTACCAGAAGGTAGTATTTTTCTTTTTTTTTTTTTCTTTTTATTATTAAAAAATAGTCATTGCTCTTGTGTTCTTGCTCCATTGGACTTTCTTTCCGTTATCGGTGTCGGTGATGAATCACACAACTGCTATTCAATCATTCGATGGTCGTCATTGACGAATCACGTTGCTCTCAAAGTCATCCATTTGGATTTCAAGAGATTTATCGATTTGGCCTTTTCTTCCTTATCGGCTTATCGCCTAGTTGTCGGATCTTTTTACAACATCATTCGTTATTGTATAGATCGAAGAGAGCAAACAAGAATGATTGAGGTTCATTGTTTGTGATGAACGAGGGTGCGGATCTCATTTGAATCGCATTCTTTGTTTGAGTTCGATTCGATCACCTTTCAGAGTTGTAATTTCACTTTCGAGTTTGAATTTCGTTTTGATTTGAATGCTTCTAGGATGATGAATTCGATTATTGTGTTGTGATGAACAAGTGTGCAGATCTCGTTTCACGATTTTTGTGTGCTTGTTCGTAATCTAGGTTTCAAAAACATATCTATTTTCAAATTTTACCGATTAGCTATCATTTACATCTCCTTCATTATTTTTGTTTGTTTCACGTTTTGGAGTTTGAATCTCATTGAGATTTTTTGGTTTTTTTATTTAGATCTCATTTCTATGTGAATGTTTACTAGCATGAAGGCTCTGAATCTAATAGATCTCCGATTAGTTTTTCTAGCAAGAAGACTCCTAGGAATGTTTCTGGCTTTCTAGGATGAAGCTCTAGTAAATGTTTATGGATTAATTAATTTTCAATTTTAATAATAGTAATTTTAATAGTGACTTAATTAATTTATGAGAACCCATCAGTATTGAGAAAAAGAAAAAGAAAAAAAAAAGTCTTTTTCAAAAAAAATCTAAAACAACTATGTTTTGGCGAATATTTTGAAAACTACAATTGTTTGGTAAATAATTTTAAAAAACACTACCCTCTTGTAATTAACTCTCATATACTTGTATGTGTGTGTATTGGGTTCCGGTAAGAATCATCAATTCCGTGATAACGTGATAACCACTCTAAAATACACAAATTTGTACATCAAATGAATAAATTTAAAAATTAAATTTATAACGTAAAATCATTATTGATCTTTAAGATTAATAAATATGATAATCTAACATTAAAATTTGTTAGGCACAAAAAGGTCTCAGTCAAACCTGCTCTAAATCTTAGGGGGAGATTTTTAATCAAACATGTTTGATGCACTTAAAGGTATAATTTAATGTCTGTTAATGCCTTATTGAAACCTGAAAAGTGATTTGCAATATAAGTCAAAGTTGTTTACCCTGTTGCATTCGTTGCAACTAAGGCAGATTGCCCAAGCTGTTCTTTCTGTTGAACAGGCTGGATATAAATTGTTTACGCTGTTTTATTCTGTTGAGCAGCTTGGACAAATTCTAAGTGTTGTGTTCTTTGTGAACAGTCTAGACACATTGTGGAATATTTTCCAAGTTCTCGTGTATTGTTTTGGACTACAAGATCAGTTTACAAAGTCGAATACAAAGTGGAAAACTGAAGATGCAAAAGCTGCCTACGCTGTTCTGTTACATGAAGACAAAGTGGGTATTTGAAATGGGTGACATACCATTTCTTATATCAAAATGGTCTTAACAAAAGAAGAAAGATTCAAAGATGACATTCCTGTTTTGGTTAAAGCCTTCTGCAACAGAGACAAAAAGAAAAAGACAAAGATTCTGCCACATGAATACAAGTCTGCTTTATCAGGATGTGCAGAAAAGTTGTTTTGTCTTTTTGGAAAAACATCCCACTATCTCATCGTCTAATGAAGAAGCTTCACTGAGATTCTCAGTGAGAGTATAAAAGGAAGCTGCTAAGGATTGTGAGATAACTAAGAGTGAGAAAATTCAGATCGTGCATTGAAGTGTGTTTTTCATGCATGCAAGTCTGCTTGAATAAAACAGTATCGTGTGTCCAAGCTGTTCTTATTCAAGCTGTCCATCTGTGTCTTGTAAAACAGTGAGTTCATCTAAGTGAGTGTATTCATTGTATCTAGTTTGAGTGTGTCCTAGACTAGTTGAAACATATGTTATATCTGTCATCTCAGCTTGAACCTTTCCGCAGTCAAGCTTGTTTGTAATTAACACTTGTTAATAATATACAAAAACATTGAGAAAAGAGTGTCGAGTTTTAAATTAGCTGTAATTCCCCCCCCCCCCCCTCTACAGCTTAGAATAATACACTAAGGGAAACCTTTTGAGACCTACAATTGGTATCAGAGCAGATAGAGTGTGTGCTAACTCTAGATCTCTCGTTCTCCCTACTTTCCCATGGACAACAGTGCTGCAAATTCCTCCTCCTACTATGACAATGGTTCTATGACCAAACCCCCCAAGTTCAACCATCAGAACTTCTCTGGTTGGAAGTGCAGAATGATGTTCTACTTAGAGGATCTTGATGTACAACTGCAGAGATAGTAATGGAGGGTCCCTATGTGCCAACCTCTGTTACTACTATTACTCCTGCTGCTGAAGGAGCTGCCCCTGAGATCAGAACCTTTGAAAAGGCCAAAGCTCAATGGTCTGATGAAGACAAAAGGCTGGTTGCTCTTGATGCAAAAGCCAGGAACAACCTGGTCATTTTCACTTCCTGATGATGTCTTCAAACAGGTTGAGAAAATGAAGACTGCAAAGGAGATGTGGGATACTTTGTGTACCGTCTATGATGGTCACACTATCACACTGGATAACAGGATCAACAATCTTGTTAGACAATATGAACTCTTCTTTGCAAAACGAAAGGAATCTCTCACAGAAACCTATACCAGATTCACTGCTCTAATCAATGATCTCAAAGCTGTTGGGATCACCAAGGACAACCTAACTCTGGTAAACAAATTCTTGGACATTCTGCCTAAAGAATGGAATTATTTTCCCACTATCTTAAGAAGTTCAGGCACCATCAAAGGTATGGATCTTGTAAATCTGTATGGATCCTTACGAAATGATGAGCAGTCAAGGCAACAGAAAAGAAATGCCTTGGAAATGTCTAAGAGAGGTGCTGCCTTAGTGGCCAGTGTGAGACAACCTGCTAATCAGGTGTGTGATGTGTTCACACAACCTGATCAACAGGTTGATGATGAAAGGGAAGAAATGTCTGAGGAGGAAGACTGTGAAGATCTTGCTGAATTAGATGTTGAGCAAGCGATTGCAATGATTGTCAGAAAATTCAACAAGAAGAGGTTTGGTGGAAGAATGCTGCAAAAGAAATCAGGTGCCATAAAAAAGAAGGCATTTGATAAAACTAAGGCTGAGTGCTTTAAAGGTGGCAAAACAGGCCATATAGTCGCTGACTGTGTGTCTAAAGCTGTTGGCTCATCATCCAAACCATTCAAGATAAACAAGGACGATGACTACAGGGTTAAGTACCTAATGGTCATGGCTAAGCTGAGGAAGTTGGAAGACTCAGTGGCTTCCAACAAACAAAAGGGACTTATGGCTGAGACATGTGACTGGGAGGAATCTGACTCATCATCAAATGAAGAAGATAACAACTGTCTGATGGCCAACACTGATGTCCCATCAACAAGCAACTTCAAACAAGACCTGGCTGAAGCTAAAGCCCTCAGCAGCTTGGAGAACTGGAATCCAACAATGATGTAAAAGGTACAAAATTTTATGGCTTACAGTTCTGATGAAAAAGTGAGAATGTTTGAATATCTGCTTGTTGATATAAAAGCTGCTATTGAGAAGCATAATGTTTTGTTGTCTGAAATCTCCAAACTAAAATCTGACCTTGAAATAAAAACTAGTAAACTGGACAACTTCCATAAGTTGGAAACTGAACTTGATGAATTAAAACACATCAATTCCATATTATTAGAAGAAAAGAGAGAAACAGACACAAAACATGCCAAACTTCAAAAGATTATTGACTCTTGGTGTCAATCTGCACAAAAAGTCAGTCATTGTATCAGTCAACAGATCCCTGCTCAAATCCAAGCCTATCTTGGAGGGGATCTTGACAAAGCAGCTTCAATTGTTGAGATAAATAATTTGAAAAATGACTTACCCACTCTTGGTGAGCTTCCAAGTACTTTCATCCAGAAAGTAAATGGTAAGCTAGTCTCAACAAATAGGTTTGTCAGGCCTTAAAATACTGACAGCTTGTGTGAAAAATTTCCAAAAGCTGATGATGGTATGTGTTCACCATCAAATCAGTATGCTAAGTGCTGAGCTGGTTCACACAAGCAAAAGAAGGGAAAACAAGTTCAAGCTGCAGCTGTGGACACTAAGCCTGTTAACAAGATAGGCTCTGGGTCTGAAGTTGATGGTAAGAGACCTGTTAATCCCTTTGATGCTGATTATTTTGAGAAAAATTTTTCAAAAGGTAAGCAGCCTGCTTTCAACAGGGGTACGTCTTATGTTGAAAGTAAATCTGTTGTGATTTCAAATAAGTTTTTAAATCATAGTGGAAAATTGGTTATAAATGAAGGTAAGTCTTTCAAAACCAAAAGCAGTGATTATGTTGATAGGAAACATCCATCACATCTCAGTAAGGGCAAAGCCATTGCTCAACCTGAGAAATTTGGGAATAAGTTTCCCAAACCTGTGGAAGGTCAAAGGCCAATCAAACTTCATGTATTTGATATCTGTCCTCCTAAAAAGAGGAAAGAGGATACAGGTAAAGCTGTTGCCATTATGCCTTCCACCCAAAGTGTTGATTCTTCTAAAAATAGTAATAAGTTTGCTAAACCTGCTGAAAAGATCAACAAAAATGATTCAGAATGTGTTTCTGGAAGTACTTCTTCCAAAAAGGCCAAAAAGAGAAAATGTTATAAATGTGGGAATAAGACACATAAGGCCATATGAGGCCTGTTGACTCTGCTAGTTCCAACATTGCAAAAACAAGCAGTGTTGGAAGTAATATGGTCAATGAGGATAGTATCCAAGCTGATACAATCCAAATAGGAAATATTAGTGTGGATATCACTGGTCCATCAACACATGTTGATGAAGTAGGAGAACTCATCCCTATGATGAGTTCCCCTAAAAGTAACTAATATTTTCGCATCACACTCTGCATGACAAACAACCATCCCAAGTTTAGTACTTGAACAGTGGATGCTCAGGCCACATGACAGGTTGTAAGGATCTGCTGAGTGATCTCAGGCCTGAAAAGGGCCAAAAGTCACCTTTGGTGACAATGTCCAGGGATCCACAGAAGGATATGGAACTCTTCAAGCTGGTGCTGCTACATTCAAAAGATTAGCCTATGTGTCTGGGCTGAAACACAATCTTGTAAGCATAAGTCAACTGTGTGATGCTGGCTACAAGGTTAACTTTGATGAGCACCTGGGTTACATATTGGATTCCCAAGGAAAAGTTGGGATGTGTGCACAACGGAAGAAAGGTGTATATGTTGTGGACATGAAATCTGTTGATCCCACAACTGAAACATGCTTTATCTCCAGAATCAATGCAGACCTGAACTGGTTATAGCACAAAAGGCTATCACACCTGAACTTCAAGAATATCAACAAACACTGTAAGAAAGAGTTGGTAACAGGTCTGCCTTCTATAACCTTTGTTAAGGATAAACTCTGCACAGCTTGTGAGAAAGGCAAGCAGAGAAAAACATCTTTTAAATCTAAGCATAATTTATCTATTGATACTCCTCTCTTCTTAATCCATATGGACTTGTTTGGACCAGTCAATGTCTTAAGTCTAGGAGGTAGAAGATACACTCTATTAATGGTTGATGAGTTCTCCAGGTTTACATGGGTGATCTTTCTGAAGAGCAAAGGAGAGGCTGCTAGAGAAATCATTGGATTTATCAAAAAGATGGAGATGCTGAACTCTGCTCAAGTTAAGTAGCTTAGAAGTGATCATGGTACTGAATTCAAAAACAATACTCTTGAAGACTTCTGTGAAGAAAGAGGGATTTCACAAAACTTTTCAGCTGTAAGAACTCCACAACAAAATGGAGTTGCTGAAAGGAGAAACATAACTCTCATTGAAGCTGCTAGAACCATGTTGTGTGCATCAGGTTTACCTTCATCATTCTGGGCTGAAGCTGTCAACACTGCCTGCTTCACCCAAAACAGATCCTTGGTGGTGAAAAGGTTCAATAAGACTCCCTATGAGTTAATCAAAGGGAGAAGGCCAAATATTAACTATTTCCATGTGTTTGGATGTCCCTGCTTCATTCTGAATCAGAGGGACTAGCTAGCAAAATTTGAACTCAAAGCTGATGAAGGTGTGTTTGTTGGATATTCTGCTATCTCCAAAGCCTACAGAGTATACAACTACAAAAGAAAAGTGATAGATGAATCTATCAATGTCATCTTTGAGGAGTCTAGGAGTGCTTCCACCAAAGCTGTTCCTGAATCAGTTTCAGGAGAGCTCAACTTTGAAGATCTCATGCATTCCATTAATGAAGAAAAGGACTCAAAAGCTTCCACTACACCCAGAGTGGAACCTGTTAACCACAATGAACATGATGATGCCTATGTTGATACACCCTGTGTGAATAAGTGTACTGACATAATTACAACACCATGTCCTGAACCAATCAATGTTGGTTTTCCTGGATCCTCTACTGATATGTTCAACAATGGAGAGTCATGTTCAACAAGTGAACAGGCTCAAGATAACAGTGTGTCTGAAAATCATGAAAGCTGCTCAACAGGACCTGTTGAAGATGACACAGGTTAATCTTCGTTGAGGCAAGATCCTAAGTGGATCAGGTGTCACCCCAATGATCAAATAATTGGTGACATCAACAAAGGGGTGCAAACAAGATGGGACAACTTAGGAAACTTTTGTATGTTTTCTAGCTTTGTGTCACTGATGGAGCCTAAGAAAGTGGATGAAGCACTAAAAGATACCAATTGGATCACTGCCATGCAAGAAGAGCTCAATCAGTTTGAGAGAAACAAAGTATGGAAGCTGGTCCCTGCTCCTAAAGGTAAAACAATAATTGGCACTAAATGGGTTTTCAGGAACAAAATGGATGAGCAAGGTCATGTCATCAGAAATAAGGCAAGATTGGTTGCTCAAGACTACAGACAGGAAAAAGGCATTGACTATGATGAATCATTTGCTCCAGTGGCCAGGTTAGAAGCAATTCGTTTGTTTCTAGCCTACGCTGCCCACAAGAGTATGAAGGTATTTCAAATGGATGTAAAGAGTACATTTTTGAATGGAAAGCTGCAAGAAGAAGTATATGTCAAGCAGCCTCCAGGTTTTGAAAATGAACATCACCCAGGTTTTGTCTATAAGTTGGACAAAGCCCTCTATGGTCTAAAACAAGCCCCTAGAGCCTGATATGACACTCTAACTGAATTCCTTATGAGCAATGGTTATTCCAAAGGTAAAGTGGATACCACATTGTTCGTAAAGAAGGTGAAGTCTAATATTATGCTTGTTCAAATTTATGTGGATGACATAATATTTGGTTCTACTAATGAACAGTTATGCAAGAATTTTTCACTACTCATGAAATCAAAATATGAATTGAGTATGATGGGTGAACTTACTTTTGTTCTAGGATTACAGGTTAAACAAACCTCAAATGGAATTTTCATAAATCAAAGAAAGTACACTTTAGATCTTTTGAAAAAGTTTAAATTTGATCAAAGTTCTCCTATCAAAACCCCAATGGCAACCAATGTAAAGTTGGATGCTGATGCCAGTGGCAAAGCTATTTCAGTAACAGCTTACAGAGGCATGATTGGGAGCTTGCTATATTTAACTGCTAATAGACCAGATATTATGTTTGCTACCTGTTTATGTGCTAGGTTTCAAGTTGATCCTAAGGAATCACATCTAGCTGCTGTAAAAAGAATCTTCAGATACCTTAAGGGTACACCAGGTTTGGGTCTTTGGTATCCTAAAGACTCAAGTCTTGAGCTAACAGGATATTCAGATTCTGATTTTGCAGGCTGCAGGCTAGATAGAAAAAGCACAACAGGTGGATGTCAACTCCTTGGTGGTAAGTTGATAACTTGTTGTAGCAAGAAGCAGAACTCAGTTTTCACTTCTACTGCTGAAGCTGAGTATATTGCTGCTGTGGGCAGATTCTATGGATGCAGCATCAGCTTGAAGACGATGAGCTTGTATATAGGAAAACTCCTATTCTGTGTGATAATACAAGTGCTATAGCTATCTCCAACAATCCAGTATTTCATTCCAGAACAAAGCATATAGAAGTCAGACATCATTTTATCAGGGATCACATCCAGAAAGGTAATGTGGAGGTAAGCTTTATTTCCACAGATGAACAGCTTGCAGACATTTTCACCAAGCCTCTTGATGAAAACAGGTTTAATTATCTTGTAAGCAAGCTGGGCATGTTAAATAAAAGTGACTAAGTGTCCTTAATGCTCTAAGGCATCATATGTCTCAAACTGCTCAAGTTTCTCAGAACAGCTTAGACAGAACAAGCTATGCATGTTCTACACTTAACAAATTTCTGAAAGCTTGGACAGCTTGAGCGTATAACAGGTTTGATAACATCAGTTTTCACTTCAAACCTGTTCTGTTGATCAAACCTCCAACCTGCTCACTCTCTCAATCTGTCATTCAAGGCTTTGTCTTGTAACCTGATCAGCTATTGAACACAACCTAGTCTTATATAGCTGCACAGGTTGAGTAAACAGCTTGAGTAATGAACAGTTTGTGATGAACCCTGCTCATCACAGGTTTGATCAACAGCTTAGAACATCAGTTTTATTACCTTTTTCATAATTAAGTTACTTAATTTTTGTATTTAGTTAACTTAATTACCTATGGATAATGTGTGTTAACATGTGTTAGTGACTAAAAGGGTTCAAGTGGTCTGACAACCGTTCTGACATGGACAACCGTTCCGTTTTCCGTTAAAGAACATTTCAAATCAACCGTCCAAACCTTTCTCTCTCCTACCCACTTTCTTCTTCCTCAACCGCTACCATAACTACCGAAAGAACCCTAAATCGACTAAGTGTACAGTACTCATATTTCCACTACTCCAAAAATGGCTCACCAAAACAACCCTTTGCTTCCAGTATTCGTTGGTAAGGATGTTGAGAAACACCCCTCTGTTACCACGATGCTAACCCTGAAACCCACCAACTACATTGCAAACCTAACCATTCCCAAAAACTATGTGGGGAAGGGTTATGAAAACATGGTGGAGTTTCTGAAGGTTCACCCTCTACACTATGCCATGACTGCATCTCCTGGTGTCCTGTACCAGGAGATGGTGTATGAGTTTTGGTACACTTGTTTTTATGATCCAGCGACCAAAATCATCAGGGGAACCATTCTCAGTGGGACTCAGACCATTGAGATTACTACTGATCTCATCAGGGAAGTTCTTCATCTTCCTGTGGCTGAAACATATGACCAGCCACAACTTGAGAATGATCAGATGGGAAATCTGCTACGCTTCTGTGGTGTAGCAGAACCCAAAGTTGGAGCCACGCTGTTCAGAAAGGATCTCTCACCAACCTACAACTTTTTATTTGCCTCTGTGGTAATGTGCTTCAGCAGCAAAGTTGGTTCTTTTGACCAGCTTAGCCATGATGAAATCCCAATAGTCTTACAGCTTGTGGATGGGACTACACAGAACATGGCTCGTTGGAGTTTTGTGAATTTGAGGAACCTGGTACAGCAGGAAACACGTCCAGCTGCTGTCAGATATCCAAGGTTCCTGAGCCTCATATTCAAGCATGTCTGTGGTGAGCATCTATACAACTCTCAGCCCCTATTACTTACTGCTGCATTCCCAGTAATTGGGAATAGAGTTTTCTACACTCCTGTTCTTCCCAATGAACCTCCTCTCTCTACACCAATGAGGAGGTCGCTTGGCATGGTGGAAGGACCCTCTATTGTGACGTTGGATCCAGTAATTGCTCCCAAAGGAAAATCCAAATCCAGTCCCAAAGTTGTCAAAAGGGTCCTGGAATCGACTCAAGCTGAGCCTGTCCACAAGAAGGCTAAAACAGTTAAGTCAAAGTCTGTCTCATCAGCCTCTGCGGCTGAGGGGGAGCAGACTTCTCATCCTGGTTCACCTGTTGAACCTGAAGCCTTTGTGGTTGTGCCTTTGTGGCACCTGAGACTATGGAACAGGTTAATCCCCCTGTTTCTGACCCAGTCTCACCACCAGTCCAAACACAACTCCCTGCTACTTCTCCTCAATCCCCCACAATGTCACAATACTCAAGGAGAAAATCATTAGCTAGGAAGAAACCACCTACCCAAACTAGCCCCTCTAGCTCCTCTCAACAGGAGTCAGTTGAAAAAGAAGCAACCCATGCTGCCTCTCCTATTTTGGGAGAAGGTCCAGCATCTTTAGAGCAGGCTTCACTCCAACCTGAGTCCACCCAGAGTCAGCCTAGACCCTCTGGTTCCTCCCAACAGGAACCAGTTCTACATATGGAGACTACCACATCAACTATCCCAGCCTCCTAACAGGCTGAGGGTATTGAAAGACAGGAGTTCACTCCACTCCACACTGAGTCCACACAGTCTCAACCTCATACTTCTCTAACACAACCTGAGTCTGCACGAGGTGCCAAACCTGCTGGACTAGACCATCCAGCAGATCAGCCTCAAACTTCTGCTCCTAGTGATGCAGCTGCTGTACACCAAACAGCTGCTGATGGACCAACCTCCCAAGCTGATGAACCACAGGGAACAGACCATCCCTCTGGTGAAGCTGCCCCTCAAATGCAAACTCCATCAGTAGGTTTCACCACTGCTGATGTTGAAATGCACATCCCATCTCCCCATGAAGAGGTGTCTGTAAACCAAGGCACTGCTGAGGGAACCACCCAAGGTCTTGATGAAGGTGTTGCAACACAAGCAGCATCTGAAAGGCCACCATCTCCTACCCCTTCTCCTGATGAAGCAGATAGAGCCATTGCTGAAGGATCCATTGACCCTTTCAAGCTGGGCCATCTTACTTTTGCCCAGGCTATGGAACTTCTCTCCAAAGTATCCCTACCTTCCCCTACACATCCTCAAGCACCTGCCTCATCCTCATCTCATTCTCATTCTTCACCATCCACACAATCCAAACAATCCACCCATACTCCTCTATCCCCCAAAGATATTCCTTTGAATGATCAGCTCTCTTTGCTGACCGACAAAGTTGGTTCTTTGGAAAACTCTATGTCCTCCCTACCATCCATCATCTCAGACTCTGTGTCTGCACAGCTAAAAGGATTCTTTGATTTGTTCAAGAATTCCTTTCCAACCCCTCCTCAAGCTGATCAGTCCTCACAACTGCTTGCACTCACTGCACAACTGCAAACTATCTCCACTACCCTCTCCACTATCCTTTCCACTCAACAGGACTCTGTGTCCTCCATGGCAGCTGTCCACTCTCCTAAACACTTGCACTAACACCCTTCCCTCTACATTGGTCAGCTTAAACATTCTCATAGTCTCTCTGTCCAATTCTGTGTCATCAAATCTTGATGATGTGCAAGACTATCTTGAACTACATCTTGCATAGCTTCAAAGTTTGTTTTTCACAGCTTCTGACAGGGAAAACCTCTCTAAGCTGTCCTCTATTGCTGCTTCTCAATCTACCTCTCTTCAGACATGCCTTACCCAGCTTGCAGAGGTTAACGACAACCTGGCTTTCTTAGTGCATAGCCTGGTTGGTCCCAATCCTGCTGCCAAAACTGCTGCTATGCCTGCTGAATTTGTTTCTCCAGGCAGACCACATGTTGAAGGTTATGTGCCATCTCCTTCAAAGGGGGAGAAGTTATCTGCCTCAAAGACCAAGTCTAAGGGGGAGAAATCTTCTTTTCCTTCTAAGGAGAAATCAGCAATCGCAGCAGGTGCATCACAAACAGGTCCTACAGGTCCCACTGAGGATGTCTCCCATCAAACTGAAGCTGCTCAGCCTACTCAGGCTGGATCTCCAAACCCTGCAAAATCTAAGGAGGAGGAATCCATTCCCGGGGACAGGCCAAGCAGAAGGAGACATCTGCATCTGGAACAAGAAGAAGAAGAAGAGGAAGAGGATCCTGAAGCTGTTCCAACTACAACAGCTAAAGGGAAGAAGAAAGCATCTGTAGATCCTGACTATCTTAAAGCTGCTCAGCTAAAGTTTGACAAGGCCAAAGCTAAAGAAATGGGTGTCTCTATAGAGACTTATTATGAATACAAAGAAGAACAACTCCAAGCTCTTGAAAAACTAAAAAAAGAATAAGCATCTGCCAAAGCTGCAAGGACCTTTGCATTCAAGGAGGCAAGTAAAAATAAAATGCCTTCTTTGGATGTCCAAAGAAAATTGCTGCAGGCTGCTAGAGAGTTAGTGACTGAGAAGGAATGTGAAAAGGAACAGGGTGCTCAGGTCTCAATGACCAAGTCTAAGCAAGCATCCTCCTCTACAAGAGTCCAGATTCACTTTGACAACCTGGCAAGGAAAAAGTTCTTTGATGTTGCAAATAGAAGACTTGCCATGGAACCAATTGTCAAAGCTATTCCCATTTCAAGAAAAGGCAAACAGTGGAAGTTACAGATAACCAGAACGGGTGCTGAAGGTCCAGAACTGGAAGCATATGAACACACTGACGTTGCACAAATGGGATTCAGAGAATGGGTAGAATTGGCAGTCGCCCTTGGCCAGTCTAAGTCTGAAACTGCTAAGACTATCAGGGCATATGTCAAATAGTTAATGGAAAGAGTGAAGGATCTTAGCCTGATCACAGAAGAACAAATCAAGGGTACCTCAGTGGTTACACCCAAGATAAAGGCCAGGAGAAGGAGAAAGGATACAGAGCTAGAAGAGCTCCTGATAATGATTGACCAAGGTGATGTAGCCGTGGAAATCAAAAGAGTAGATCACAGCCTGCCCAAGGGAGTAGAACATGAGGAGGATAAGCTGATTGAAGAACCTGAGCTGGGGGTATTTTTTGTAGATCCCCTTACAAAGAAAAAGTGTTTACCGAGAGCATCAGATTTGCACAAAGTTGGTAATAAACAACTCATTGCTTTTAGACTTGCTAACTCCTTTAGGCAATCTGTAAAATGGAGAGCAACTATCTGGGATCAGCTCAGGGGTTTTTATGAGAGAGGAGACCTTCAACATCCCAGCTTCATGTTCCTAAGAGTTGAAATGGAGGATATGGATGAAACCAGGGAACAACTTGAAGAAATGTTTGAAGAAGGAGTGTCACCACTGCCTTGAGGTCCATCTAGTACTTGAGTTGATGAAGAATGGAAGTTGTCCATTAGTTGGATAGGCTTGCCATTACTTGATCCCATCCTCAACAGTCCAACATGTTGAAATTTTATGTACATTAGTTATACTTTGTTGCATTTGTTGTAACTTTTACTTTACATTAGTTGTAATCTACATTAGTACATCAGTTGTACTCTTGTAAAAACATGTGTTGTTTCCGTAATCAAAATCAGTATATATAAATTAATCCTTTACTTTACTCAAATGTTATTATTTTATTTCAACAAAGTGTATTGTAAAAATGCATAGTGATTATTGATAAAATTAGCTTAGACTGATTATTGTAAATAGGGGGAGATTGTTAGGCACAAAAAGGCCTCAGTCAAACCTGCTCTACATCTTAGGGGGAGATTTTTAATCAAACCTGTTTGATGCACTTAAAGGTATAATTTAAGGCATGTTAATGCCTTATTGAAACCTGAAAAGTGATTTGCAATATAAGTCAAAGCTGTTTACCCTGTTGCATTCGTTGCAACTAAGGCAGATTGCCCAAGGTGTCCTTTCTGTTGAACAGGTTGGACATAAACTGTCTACGATGCTCTATTCTGTTGAGCAGCTTGGAAAACTTCTAAGTGTTCTGTTCTTTGTGAATAGAACATGTTCTTTGTGAACAAGCTAAACACATTGTGGAATATGTTTCCAAGTCCTCATGTATTGTTTTGGACTACAAGATCAGTTTACAAAGTCGAAGACAAAGTGGAAAACAGAATATGCAAAAGCTGCCTACGCTGTTCTGTTACATGAAGACAAAGTGGATATTTGAAATGGGTGACAGACCATTTCTTATATCAAAATGGCCTTAACAAAATAAGAAAGATTCAAAGTTGACATTTCTTTTTTGGTTAAAGCCTTCTTCAACAGAGACAAAAAGAAAAAGACAAAGATTCTGACACATGAAGACAAGTCTGCTTTATCAGAATGTGCAGAAAAGTTGTTTTGTCTTTTTGGAAAGACATCCCACTATCTCATCGTCCAATGAAGAAGCTTCACTAAGATTCTCAGTGAGAGTATAAAAGGAAGCTTTCTAAGGATTGTGAGATAACTAAGAGTGAGTCGTGCATTGAAGTGTGTTTTTCATGCATGCGAGTCTGCTTGAATAAAACACTAACGTAATAAAACACTAACGTGTGTCTAAGCTGTTCTTATTCATGTTGTCCATATGTATCTTGTAAAACAGTGAGTTCATCTAAGTGAGTGTATTCATTGTATCTAGTCTGAGTGTGTCCTAGACTAGTTGAAACATTTGTTGTATATGTCATCTCAGCTTGAACTATTCCGCAGTCAAGCTTGTTTGTAATTAACACTTGTTAATAATATACACAAACATTGAGAAAATAGTGTTGAGTTTTTAATTAGCTGTATTCACCCCCCCCCCCCTACGGCTCAGAACAATACACAAAGGGAAACCTTTTGGGACCTACAAAATTACCTTTAAAACTTAAATTCATTAAATTATGCACTAAATGCACAAATATCAACTTTAAATGCACAAATTTTGTGAAATGCATAAATTCGTACATAAAGTGGACAAATATATCATTAGATGTGTAAATATTTACATGAAATGTATAAATTTATCCAATATATTAATTTTAGTCGCAAATGCACAATTTTATACATTCAATGCTCAAATTTTAGAGTGGTTCTCACGTTCTCACGAAATAGAGTGGTTCTCATGTGAACCCAACCCTATATATATGTGTGTGTGTGTGTGTGTATATATATATGTGTGTGTGTATGTATGTGTGTATGTATGTATGTGTGTGTGTTTGTTTTTTAATATTATGAACTTACAAATTTATAATGATATAATTAAGTTTCTATTTGACAAATTAAAATAAGTCAATTGATATTTTATTTTATGTCAATTTCAGTAAGTAACAATACATTAATGTTTTTTTTTTTTTTTTTTTTTTTTTTTTTTGTCAAAGTGTATACATAAACTTGTGGTGGACATGCATGCAATTGTAAGAATTTCTAATACTAAAGTAGTTTTATATTTTGTATAAATAATAAACTTGCATTTAATATAGAACGTGTTTGGCAAAGAATTTTTGGAAGCTTAATTATATGAGCTTCAGTTTTTATTTTTAAAAGTTCAGGTATAAAAGCTTCATTTGGTATTATGGTTAATAGGAGTTAAGTTTTTTATTTGAAAATGAAAAGCTGTTGAAAGCTCTTTTGCAATAAGAGACTGTTTCAATAGGAACTTGACATTTTGTTCAAACAAAATTATTTTTTTAAACTCTTCATAATTATAGGCTACAACTTTCAATTAATATTAATGTTTTTTATGTTATTTAATACTAAAAGTTACAGCTATTGCTACAGCTAAATATATTTTTAAAAAATTAAAAGCTTCAGTTTTTTCTAAAAACTATAACTTTCAAATGTTGCAGCTCACCGCTACAGTTATATGTGCTAAACATACCCAGAATAAGTTGTGACCTATGTCGACAGACAAATTACAATTAAATTCTCGATTCGTCATTATTATACAACTTTTAATATATTTTATATATAACTTCTAAAATTATAAAAACTTAAATAGAAACTAACTATACCCGCACAAAACATGACTTCTACTATACTCGGGTACAAAATGACGTACTATTCATTTATGACCAAATGGAGAAAGAAATCCTTGGATTAAATGCTTCTTATTGTATGTTGAATATGTGGTCAAAATTATTTTTGATCATAACATTCGTTAGCCGTAGCGGATCCTGACATATTTTTCATAGGTTCAAAACTTAACAGCGCTACAAGAATACGGGTCTTCGTCTCCTTTCAAGAATTTTCAGACCTTAAATTTCAAGTTGTTTCACCTTGATTAAATAATAAAGCATATAATTAAAAGTTACAATGCATTTGTCCTTATAAATCAAAACAAATTACATTCTACAACTGCCATGTGTTTCAGTATTCTGAGAATGAAGTATTACATCATGATCATCTCAAACAGTAACAAGTAACTCTTTTTTTATGGTGTAAATGCAATAGTCATTCAAAAAATTATTACCAATTGAATTGCACGAATCTGATTTCACAAGCTTTTGCAATACTTATGTTAATAAATTGAAATTTTACGTCAAAACTAATCACATCGTAACTGAATGTTAAACTTATACAACTAACATAGTAACAATCTCATTTTTTTTATATTATAAAACTTGGACATTATTATTTATAAAATGAAGTATATGACAAAGAGAAAACATTTACCTTAATTCTAGAGTTCTCGTCTCAAAGATAACAAAAATATCAGAGTCAGACTTTAAAAGTCAATGGAGTCGAAATCTTTTTGACTATATTATACAGTATGCAAGAAAAAAAAATGGTTACCCTATCCACCCTTGAAGGATCCGCCCATGCTTCTTACGTGTTTCAGACAAAACGATATTGATGACATGTAACATGTCAAAATATAAAAATATAATAGCGAGTGGATACTTAAATATATGCAAATAATGAGATTTGTAGGCCCCGTTACAAGATTCGATCAACTTAGCTACAAATATGGAAGATTCTAAAAGTCAATGTAATTCTTAATGCTATTTCAGTTAGACCGGACAATTTGATACACAACATAACAAACACGACACAAACATGACACGGATTTTTCGTATATGGGTTTTACAAATTCATGTTTCGTGTATATTTGCGTCGACACGAATTTCATATTCATGTTTCGAGTCTTATACATGTCAAACACGAATTTACCCATATAAACATGCGTAAGACACGTATAAAAATCGGGTTACACGATAACACGTATTTGAGACGTCTAAGACACGTATAAACTAGTCTTTAGGATTTCAAATTCATGGATACTTGAAGTATTATGTTTTTTATTTATAATTTTATGTGTTTTGAATTAAATTTGTGTTTTCGTGTGACACGTTTAAAAACGTGTTTTATTCGTATCGTGTCACGTGTACGTGTCGTGTCGTGTTCGTGTTTCATATCCAGACAAGTATTCTAATTCATGTAGTGTTCGTGTTTTACAAATTCGTGTACTGTAAATTTCATGTCTGACATGCCACACACGACACGGGTTATTAACATGTCTAAATTATGAACAAAAAATATTTTATTTTCTTTTTAAATTACAAAGAGTGTGCCATATCATCAAATATTAATTCATCAACTCAAGGGTATTTTAGACTTTCTGTAATTTAAAAATAAAAAAAAATTCAACTTTAACTCCAATCACTCATAAATAACTTTAAAAATCAACTTCTCTGTATTTTTCCATTCCTCTCTCTCTCTCTCTCTCTCTCTCTCTCTCTCTCTCTCTCTCTCTCTCTCTCTCTCTCTCTCTCTCTCTCTCTCTCTCTCTCTCTCTGGGAGGCCACAAACTCTTTTTCCTCTCTCTTTTCTAGTGTGACCCGTCCACACCATCTAGAAGCACTCTCTACTTCGATGATAATGGGTTACGATTCCTTCTTACAATGAAGGTCTGATGAATGTTTGAAGCTATTCGAAGTATCAGTTCATCATCCTTATGTATATGTGTCGTAGGTTCGTATTGATTTACCGAATGTTTTATTTCCTATCGTTTTGTGTATCGAATTTTATATATCGTGTCAAATTAAGTGTTTCAAAATGTATACATTTGTATCAAATGTTAATTTAGGTAAATTGTGAATCACATCTGTGAATCACGTTGTTAATCATTTGTAAATCATTGGTGTCATGAATCACACAAGTGAGTCATATATCTCATGGTTATATCGATTATCGTGACTCATGGTGTTAATCATGATAAAACCTTCATGGTGTGAATCACACAAGCGAGTCATGAATCTCATGCTTGTATTGATTGTGAATAATGAATCACAGTGTTAATCATTAGTAAATCCTTGGTGCTGTGACATGCTTATATTGATTGTGAATCGTGAATCACATTGTTAATCTTCATAAATCGTTGGTGCCGTGAATCACAAAAGTTAGTTGTGACCCACATATGTGTATTAAATGTGAATCGTCGATTGTCTCATGAAACGCTGATGGCGTTGTGAATCATCGGTGGTGTCGTGAACCACGACAGTGCCGTGAATCATCGGTGGTGTCGTGAACCACGGCGGTGCCGTGAATCGCTGGTGGTATCGTGAACCACGGCGGCGTGAATCGCTAGTGGTGTCGGTAACCATGGTGGTGCTGGAACATGAATCTGAATTTTTATGAAAATCTTTTACACTTTTCTAAAATAAAAACTGAATGAATGTTGGGTATTGACATTCATGCCCTTTTATTAATACCAAAGACACCATTTATTTGAAATAATTATCAATATGTCAGACTGTCCATTATTGGTTGATTCACAAAATAAATGAAATCTCTTGGTTCTTACAGTCTTTACTTTAAGGACGATACTCACGTAATCTTCACCATACATACATACATACATACATACATACATACATACATACATACATACATACATACATACATACATACATATATATATATATATATATATATATATAGAGAGAGAGAGAGAGAGAGAGAATCAGGTTCATCAGCGTACCCATGAGGTTACAGTGTATCCAGTTGTGAATGATCATTCACACACACACACACACACACACACACACACACACACATATATATATATATATATATATATATATATATATATATATATATATATATATATATATATATATTTGCATAGATATGTATAAGACAGCATTATAAGACTTTTTATCAAAATGAGCAATATCATAATCTTGTAAGTGGTAAAAAAGTATCATGTGAATGATGTGAAAGATCATTCACTTGGATGACTATTCACATAAATATGCATTACCATTCACATAATTTTTAAGGACACAGAAAGTGTGAACGTATATGAAATTCGTATATCATTTGTATAATGTTAATTTAAACATGGTTATGAAAAAAAAAATTTAAAAGTTTTTTAAGTTTGGTACATTCGGATGCACATGATTCCGAAATATAATTTTCTGAACCTGACTATATATATGTGTGTGTGTGTGTGTGTGTGTGTGTGTGTGTGTGTTCAAGTGAGTACCACCCATTATGCAGCGCACCAGAAGGTATCACCCTTAAAAGTAATTTCTTTGAAATTTTTTTGATGAACATATTTTAATTAACATTACACAAATGATATACACGAAAACACGCATCACATAAATGCACGTTCACATATATTCAAAATTATGTAAGTGTGCGTTCACATCACTTTTTAGTAGGGATGACAACGGGGCGGGTTCAGGGTGGGGAATGTATATACCGTCCCCGTTTAAAAAACCTGCGAGTATTAAACAGGGATCCCCATCGGATACGCGGGGAAACCCGCGGGGAATCGGGTAACCCATTTATAAATCAATTATATGAAATTTAATCACGTGGTTCATAATTTAAGCTTAAAACGTCCATGTATGTTAAAATTACAATACTAATACTAAATTAAATTTGTATCCCTATCAAATGATTACGAAAAAAACATTATTTCAATAAATTATATATAAATAAATAAGTTTTTTTTTAATTATACATAATAACTTTTATGTATAATATATAAAAATAGATAAAAATATTCATCTTTTATATATAATATTTATACAATATAAATAGCATGTTGTTATTAAAAGTAATCGGGGTATTCCGGGATTTAAACGGGTTATGTAATCGGGTATACGGGGCGGGTATTATAAATACCCGCCCCATCCCCCCGTTTAACTTAATCGGGTTCAGGGAACCCGTCCCGTTTAGATCGGTTTTCGGTTTTCCCCGTCGGGTTCGGTTTTTTTTTTTGCCATCCCTACTTTTAAGGAGTTAGGAGATGTGAATGCATGTGAAATTTACATATGATCTTCATAATGTTTATTAAAACATGTTTATGAAAAAAACTTTAAAAAAGTTTTTTAAAGTTGGTACATTCTGGTGCGCTGAATTATAGGTGGTACTCTCTCGAACTATATATATATATATATATATATATATATATATATATATATATATATATATATATATATATATATATATATATATATATATTGAGGTTCTATGGGGCACCATATGCATCGGGAACCAAATGGGAACCAAAAATTTATTGCTTGTTTACAAATGGTGCATTAAGGACATTTTGGGAATGGTTAATAATATATTGTTAAATTATGAGATTTAATATATTATTTATCATTTATTTAGGAAACTAAATAAAATGATCAACTACCTTTCCATAAATTCATCCCTTTTTTTCTCTATTTCCCTTTCTCTTTCATGACTAGCCTCTCTCCATTTCTCTCTCTCTCAACCAGTTTTCACAAGACAACCACTACTACTACCGGCAGACCCAACACCACCATCGCTGTCCACCGTCGGTATGCAACTCTGCACCATACCTATGCATCGATGTTGACGAGAATTTGCTTGCATCTCAGTTTTTTCACAAACAGTTCATTCTACGATTCTGTATTATGCTTATGGCTAGTCAAAGAATTCTAAGATTTTTTATTAATGTTGGTGGTTATTGCTTCCAAGAAATAGTTGGAGCATATGGTATTGGTTGTTTCAAACATGATGCACAACAGCAATGCATCACGACAATGATGAACACATTGAAGACGTTGATGAACACGTTTAAATTTCAGAGATGCATCACGAAATTAACACGTTTAAATGTCGAAATGCATCACCATTTTGGTGATGCATAATGATGGAACAAAGACGAGGATGAATATGGTCGAAATGCATCATGTTTGAAATTGAATTGGATGAAGATGCATCGTGTTTGAAGACGAATCCAATAAATTGGAAGAAGATGCATCATGTTTGTTTAGATTCGGATAGAATATTTTCTATATTCAAGCATCTTCCGATTTTGCCCTTCCGCGCGCGAGAAGTTATGCACCCGTGCACCCATTTTCAAGTTAATTACCCTTTTGCCACTACAATCTGAACCATTAAAATTCAAGATCTAACGGTGCATACAGGTTCCCAAAGAGCACAATGCATACAGGTGCCCCATAGAACCTGACCATATATATATATATATATATATATATATATATATATATATATATATATATATATATATATATATATATATATATATATATATATATATATATATATATATATATATATATATATAGGGTTGAATTCACATGAGAATATCTCTATTTCGTGATAACGAAAGTATGATTGTTTTTTCGATGATAAAAATTGTCACATGATTGTCGTGTCACCAGTTTACGTATGATAACACATAAAATGATCAAACCAATAAAAAAATGAAAAGATCATTGTTCAACTGAACCGAAAAATCATGAATTTTCAAATGGGTCTTTTGATAATAACTCTTTTAACATTATAATTTTTAAAGTATTATCACATGAGGATGGATTTCATGTGAAACTAGAAAACCATCAACAATAGCTAATTTTTTTAAAATGTTTTTAGGATCGATTTTATACACTAGTGCATAAGTTTATAAATTTGTCCGTGCATCAATTTATTTATGCATCAATGCATCATTATAATTTCATGTTTATGCATCATTTTTTTATCTTTTAAAAAAAACATAATAGTGGTTGAAACTAATTAAAATATTAAAATTTGATGATTAATCAACTTTTATAATTAGAGTGTGTTTATTTTTGTGTTATTACGAGGATTATTATATAATTACGTTATGATAACGTAAATAATTAGTTTAAATTGGTTGGATTCTATTCACTAACAAGTACTTGATTATTTGCGTTTAGAATTAATTTTACAGCAAATTTTTATAAGTTAAAAAATACCTTTTATTTACTTAATAAGTAATTATTTGGTCATTTTAGAAGATAAAACGCAAATCCGAACACTTTAAAATTGATTATTTAGTAATTGTGATAGCAAACAGCAGATGTTAAACCAAACACTTTTCCGGTAACATTTTTTGTTACAAACATTATTTGATTCACTACTAGAAAAATGAGTATCAGCGACGGATCTTGTGACGAAATTTGCGATGGAACTTTAGCGACGGATTAACGACGGATTAGCGACGGATCTTGTGACGAAATTGATTATTTAATAACTGGTCTGTCGCTAATCCATCGCTGATTGGTCTGTCGCTATTCTGTCGTTGACTGATCTGTCGTTAATCTGTCACTGATAAGTCCCCCGCAAATCCGTCGTTAATGGATCCGTGGCTAATCCGTCGCTGATTGATCCGTGGCTAATCCGTCACTGATAAGTCCGTCGCAAATCCGTCGTTAATGGATCTGTCGTCAATCCGTCGTTGATTGTTTCGTTGCTGATCCGTCTTTGATCTGTCGCTATTTGTATTCCATCGTTGATCCGTCGCTAAAATTGAAATTAGCGACAAGGTTTTTTCCGACAGATCAATCCGTCGCAAATCCGTCGCTGAAACACATCAGCAACGGATTTGCGACGGAAATATCCGTCGCTGATACTCCAGTTTTTAGTAGTGATTATTAAATTTCAAAACGTTACAACATTTTTTTAAACGCAAATCCAAACACCTTCTTAGTTATAGTTTATTGATTCCTTAATTTTTGTAAGTTTCTGAGCTTCTCATTTGAACTCTTATTAAATATTTATTATCGAATCACGATTGAAAACAAATAATATAATGAAAAAAGGATAGATAAATAAATAAATTAGGCTCTAAAATTTTTAAATATCGTTTTCGTATCCAATAAAAACATGCAAAAAACATGTCGTTAATTTAATGTTAATGTGACCCAAAAACACTTCCAATTGACTAACGAGTCTTGGAAAATATGTCGACGTGTGAAATGCAAACCACAACATCCAGCCGAAATTTATAATCAATAAACAATTATTGAGTCAATATTTATAGTACTTATCCACGTTTTACACCATATTGATTTTTTATCCAATAATATGAATTTTAACGTATTGTTTAGCTCGTGTAATAGCAACGTATTTTTTTATAAATATACTGATATAGCATATAATTTTTTTTTGTATGGATCGTATAGATTGTTTTGCTTACTAATATGATATATATGGTAACTGGTTGTACTTATTAAACCATTACTAATGAATTTTCTATAATGTATCAATAGGTTACTAGTTTATAACAAATAAAAACATAAAGATATAAATAATATTTTTTAAACAAAAGTATATAAGATGATATTATTATTTATTATGCCCTGTTAATTTTGTATATTTTGAATCGACACGTGGCAGTTATAGATTTTAAAAAAATAAATAAATTTAATTCAAATCTATCCAAATCTAATATAATCTATTTTTAAATTCAAATCAAACAAAATCTAATACTCTACTAACTTATTAATTAAATCTATCCAAATCTAATATAATCCACTTTTAAATTCAAATCAAACAAAATCTAATAATCTACTAACTTATTAATTATAAGATAATGTAATAAGTTAGTAGATTATTAGATTTTGTTTGATTTGATTTGATTTGAATTTAAAAGTGGATTATATTAGATTTGGATAAATATTATTAATAAGTTAGTAGAATATTATATTTTGTTTGATTTGATTTGATTTGAATTTAAAAGTGGATTATATTAGGTCTGGATAGATTTGATTTAAATTTCTTATTATTTTTAAAATCTATAAATGCCACGTGTCGATTCATGGTGACGACATGTGGCTTTACCAGAAATGAGTATAGTTACTCTTTTAATAGTATAGATAGATATGAATTTTTTTCACACATATAGTACTTGTTTTGCTTACTAATATAGTACCTATTGCAATTGCAATTAGTGAGTGGTAATGCCGGTAAAACTTGATCTTCATACTCATTTTTTTATGTTTTTGATTTTTAATTTTTGATTTTTTAAATTTTAAGTTTTTTAACAACAAGTTGACCTATTTTATTTTTGGCTTTGCTGTTAGATCCAGCTTCAGATATTTGAATTTGGTTTTCGATTTTGGAAGGTTTTTGAATTTGGCTTTTGATATTTTTTTTAATTTTATTGATATTTATAGCTTTTGACTCTAACCATACGTAAAGCATGTAAATAACAGGTGACTAGATGAGCATAGAGTTAACATGATTTTTTGAGTCGGTCAAGGTTAACTCTAATAACCCAAAATTGATAACAAAAATATAAAAATATTAATTCAACATCTAAAACCTAAAAAAATTCAACATTCAACTCCAAAATTTGAATTCGAAAGAAAATTGAATTCATGATCAAAAGCAAAACCTAAAAAACAAGATATGTTGTGACATCCTTGCCACATTAACCACCATCATAACACTAAGTTATTAATCTCATCACAATAATTAAACAATAATGATCTGAATACTTAGTACAATGCGGAAGCAGTAAAATACATAAATAAAATACAAGTGTTACACCCTACGGTGCTACAAGGTTCCAGATTAAGTATACATACTCAATACATTATTACAACGTCCCAAAACATTACAACATTGGTCCCATATTTCAGTTACCGATTGAATAGTAGCAAATCTTCCAAGACTTGAAAAACGACCTAACTAGAAGGACCGACAGCGGATTTTCCTTTTCCTGTAAAAAGTAAGCAACTAGGGGGTAAGCAAAGCTTAGTGAGTACAGAGATTATATATTCAGCAGATATTTATGCAGCACATAAGGGTAACACCGGCAACACACGCCGTATACCCTCTTCGTACTCGAAGTACGAATACAAGCCGCAGCTCCATCGTGCCATTGCACGTAATTAAACATTCAATTGAGGCAGACATTACCATCGGGGATGCTACACCTGCCCATCAGGACCTCGGAGGGATCAGCTCCAGGTCATATAGCCTCGGTAGTATCAAATTACCAATCATGGCTCGTAAGCCCATCAGAAGATGCACAACAAAGATTAGGACATGCACAAAGCAACAATGTGCATCAACAAATACGCAAGTCAATAGAGTTCCAAACGAAAATGAAACAACAGGCCTCAATGAACACAGCTTACAATAAATAAATTCAGACATATAAAATCCTAGGTACTCACAGTTGGTGTGTTTAATTACTTCCAATTTCTATTATTTCTCCTAGGGCTTTCAACCGGAATCACAAAGTATTCCACTGTGTGTTAAACAACACTGTGTGTTTGAGTTTCAATATGAAATGAACAAAATAAAGACTCTTTGTCTTTTATTCCATAAAATTCAGCTTTTGGCACAAATAGCCCCTCAACTTATCTGATTTTATTAAATAAAGATTCCTTCTTTATTTTATCATCACTAATCAATTTATAATTTATCATACTTAATAAATAAAGTTGAAATCTTAAAATTTCCTAATTACACAACATAGCAATCAACTTTTAAATTTCCAAACACATACTTTCCAAACAATTAACTTTTGTAGATAATCTAACTTGATTACATTAAATTAAATATTCAAACTAATTAACCTCAATTACAACATTTAAATTCGAGGATGTTACGGCATGGGCTCCACCACGCTTGAACTTCGTCCTCGAAGTTACTTAGCCTCAAACAAATGCATATATTTCTTCAACAACTCTGTCTTTGTTTCCTATGTATGATTTGCTCCTTTGTGATGCTTCCAACGTATCAGCACCATCTCTATCGCCTTATTTCTTAACTTCTTGACTTTGTTATCCAACACACACTCCGGCTCTTCCACATACCAGAGCCTTTCATTAATCTATAGTTCAGTGTGCTCAGCCCAATCCTCGTTACCAGTAGTGAAAGATTTTCTAAGGTTCCCCACATAAAATACTGGATGTATGCCCGACATCTCCTTAGGAAATTCCAAACGGTATGACTGATTCCCCACTTTTTCTAATATCTTGAATGGTCCAACAAATCTTGGTGCTAGCTTTCCTCTTTTAACAAAACGAGTAACACCCATCATAGGTGATACTTTTAAATACACCCAATCATTCACATCAAAATTGATTGGTTTGTGCCTTCTATCGTGGTAACTCTTTTGTCGATCCTGCGCCGCTTTCATGTTCTGTCTTACCAACTGTATCTTTTCATTCGTTTCCTGTAACAATGTCGGCCCAGCAATCGGAGTCTCTCCTGTTTCCCTCCAACATGTAGGAGTCCTACATCTTCTCCCATAAAGTGCTTCAAATGGTGCTTTCTTAATTGTTGTGTGGTAACTGTTGTTGTAAGAGAATTCTATCAATGGCAAATGGTCGTCCCAATTACCACCTAAATCCAAAATACACGACCACATCATATCTTCCAGAGTAAGGATGGTCCTTTCGCTTTGGCCATCAGTTTGCGGACGATAAGTCGTACTCATTGCTATTCTTGTACCGAATCCTTCTTGTAAGGCTGACCAAAAGTTGGATGTGAAGCGACTATCCCGATCTGACACAATAGACTTCGGGACTCCATGTATAGATATAATCTCACTCATTTAGATCTGAGCTAATCTCTCCAATGAATAACTTTCTCTAATCAGAATAAAGTGTGCCGACTTTGTCAATCTTAGACAATCACCCATAAAGCATCATGTTGACGCTTAGTCTTCGGCAACTTTGTGACAAAATCCATTGTAATGTGCTCTCATTTCCATTCAGGAATGGGAAGTGGTTGTAGACTTCCATACGGCTGTTGATGTTCGGCTTTCACAAGCCGACAAGTCCTACATCGCTGCACGTATTGACCAATATTCTTCTTTAATCCGGGCCACCAGAAGTCAGCTTTTAACTCATTGTACATCGTTGTTGCTCCCGGGATGTACAGAAAACTTCGATTGATGCGCTTCTTCAATAATTACTTTTCTCATGCCCCTAAACCTTGGCACCCAAATTCTTCCATACACACCTTTTAAACCAGACTCACTCATTTCCAAAATTTTCTTCTACACCCTTATATCTTTGACATCAATGTTTTAATCCTTTAAGGCTTCCACTTGAGCAGCTTTAACATCGTCAATAATCGTAGAAGTTAACATAGCAGAAGTCATCATGTAGCAACAGTCTTTAGCATAGGCTTTACGACTCAAAACATCGGCTACCACGTTAGCCTTTCCGGGATGATAAAGTATTTCACAGTCGTAGTCCTTAACCAGTTCCATAGACCTACGTTGTCTCATATTAAGCTCCTTCTGACTGAAGATGTATTTCAAACTCTTATGGTCCGTGTAAAGTTGACACTTAGTCCCATACAAATAATGTCTCCAAATCTTCAAGGCAAATGTAACAACAGTCAACTCCAAATCGTGTGTCGAGTAGTCTTTTTCATGTTGTTTTAGCTGTCCCGAGGCATATGCAATAACTTTTCCGCGCTGCATCAGTACAACACCTAACCCTAGCCTCGAAGCATCCGTATAAACCACAAAATCCTCATTTCCTTCTGGTAAGGAAAGTATAGGCGCTTCACTTAAAGTCTTTTTCAAAATTTCAAATGCCTCCCGTTGTTCAGCTTCCCACACAAACGGTGCATTCTTTTTAGTCAATGCAGTCAAAGGAACTGTAATCTTCGAGAAATCCTTAATAAACCTCCGATAATAGCCAGCTAAACCCAAGAAACTTCTGATTTCTGTAGCAGAATGAGGTGGTTCCCAATTTCTTATTGCTTCAACTTTAGCTGGATCCACAGAAATTCCAGCTCCCAAAATCACATGCCCTAGAAATTAGATCTGTTGCAGTCAAAACTCACATTTCGAGAATTTGACATACAACTGTTCCTTCCGTAATAACTCCAACAACTCCCTTAAATGAATGGCATGCTCAGCTTCTGTCTTGGAGTAAACCAGAATGTCATCAATAAATACAATCACCGACTTGTCTAACATCGGTCTACAAACTTTATTCATAAGATCCGTAAAGACAACCAAGGCGTTGGTTAATCCGAATGGCATTACCAGAAACTCGTAATGCCCATAACGAGTCCTGAATGCCGTCTTAGGTACGTCTTCCTCCCGAACTTTCAGCTGATGGTATCCCGACCTCAAATCAATCTTAGAGAATACACTCGCCGGATGCAATTGATCAAACAAGTCGTCTATTCTTGGCAGCGGATACTTATTCTGTATAGTCAACTTGTTCAGTTCACGGTAATCAATGCACATTCTCATAGTATCATCCTTCTTTTTAACAAACAAAATCGGCGCTCTCCACGGAGATGAACTCGGTCGAATGAAGCCCTTGTCTAACAACTCTTGAAGTTGTTTCATCATTTCCTGCATCTCGGTAGGCGCAAGGCGATAAGGAAAACGAGCTATCGGAGCAGCTCCAGGGATCAGATCAATACGGAACTCCACTTGTCTCTTAGGTGGCACATCAGACAAGTCTTCCGGAAACACATCCGAGAATTGTGATACAACAGGCACATCGGCCATGGTTTTCTTTTCAGCCTTGGCATCAATAGCATATGCCAAGTAGGACTCACAACCCTTAGCAACCAGCTTTCGGGCCTTAGCAATTGTCAGCAGACACAGATCCCCGCTTCTCCTATCCCCATTTATGCAAATCTCTCGCCCCTGCGGAGTAGTTATTTTTATCATTCGTTTCTTACAAACTATATGCGCTTCATTCTCAATCAACCAGTCCATTCCGACTATCACATCGAACTCACTAAACTCTATTGGAATTAAGTCAAGATTGAAGACTACATCTTCAATCACTAACGTGCAATTACGATATATGTAATCTACCTTGACTAACGTGTTACTAGCAGTCTCAACATCTAGTATAGCAGATAACTTAGACAGTGGCATGGATAGTTGTTGAGCAAATATAGTAGACACAAAAGACCGATTGGCACCTGAATCAAAAAGAACTCGTGCAGGCATGTAATTAACAATAAGCGTACCCGTAACCACCTCCGGGTTTTCCTTGGCTTCTTCTGCTGTTATTTGGAAAGCACGAGCCGATGCCTTTTGTGGCTGGTTCCGGCGGTTGACTAAACCACCAATAAATCCCCCAGATGATCGGGTTGCTGATGGAGCAGCAGCTAGAGCATTCTTTCTACAATTTCTACTATAATGCCCCCATACACCACACTTATGGCAGGCGTCCGCTTTTCGTGGGCGCTCATTCTGGAAATGACCCAACTCTCCACAACAGAAACAAGCACGTCCATTTACACACTTGCCGAAATGTTCCAGATGACACTTTTTACAATACTGCGGCTCGGTGTTGATGGAGTACGCACGAGCACGGTTAGAAGAACCAGACGGTCGATGGTAGGATTGTTGAGGTGAATACTGCGACGAATGGGATGAACCAGAATATCCCCCTTCACGTTAGCGCTTTGGTGGTGACGGCTGTGTTGGGTTAGTAGAAGCAGCAGCAGACCCAACCGTGTATCCTGACAGAATCAAAATTTGCTCTACATTTCTGGCAGCTTTCAGTAAGCCAGCAAATGTAGGATAACGAACATTACTCATAACCCTTCGAATCTCCATGTCCAAACCAGCCTCGAACCTGGTTACTTTCCTTTCCTCGGTATCCACCTGATGAGGCGCAAACAGACTCAGCCTCGTGAATTCTACAACATATTGGGATATGGTCTTAGTCCCCTGCATAAGTGTCATGAACTTCGCTTCCAGTCTTTGGTGCTCATCAGCCGGGCAGTATTGCTGAGTGAATACTTCAGTAAACTTAGACCATGTCATCACAGAAACTTTCTCCAAAGTCAACGCGTTAACCATTGAATTCCACCACATGACTGCATCTTTGGTGAACATAGCAGTAGCAAACCTAACCATGTCCTTCTCAGCACAATCGCTGATTCGGAATGTTCGTTCCGTTGCTATTATCAATTCTAGAGCAGCAACAGCATCACCTAATCCATTGAACTCAACAGCTCCGTTTCCCTTAAAGTTCTTAAATCGACAACCTTTGGGCTTGTTTGATGACCCAGTGTTGTCATCTTGTTCTTCATTATTGTTTCCCTCTTTTTTCCTTGCTCTTTCTCTTATCTTCCCTTCTCTTGGCTTCGGCCTCATCTCGAGCCCGAAACAGTTCTTGTATCATTTTGTTTTGCTCAGCCATCATGGCTAGCATCATCTCCCTTGTTTCTTGCGGTGTCATTCCTTCTCCAACATGTTCTGAAAGTTGAAACATATAACTTATTTATTAAACATGTCATTTATTTAAAGACACCACCCATTGTCCCGTATGAAAGTCAATTTTCTATAATTACTATTTCATAACCTATCTTAGTTCAGATGATTACTTAATATCACCACATATCATCACCTAATGTCTGAGACCAAGACCTCACGGACACTTGAATCTCAAACTACTGCTCTGATACCATAGCCTGTGACACCCTTTCCACATTAACCATAATTATAACACCCAGGATTAATCTCATCACAATAACTAAACAATAATGATCTGAATACTTAGTACAATGTGGAAGCAGCAAAATACATAAATAAAATACAAGTGTTAAACACCCTACGGTGCTACAAGGTTCCAGACTAAGTCTACATACTCTATACATTATTACAACGTCCCAAAACATTACAACATTGGTCCTATATTTCAATTACCGATTGAGTAGTAGCAAATCTTCCAAGACTTCAAAAACGACCTAACTAGAAGGACCGGCAACGGATTTTCCTTTTCCTGTAAAAAGTAAGCAACTAGGGGGTAAGAAAAGCTTAGTGAGTACAGAGATTACATATTCAGCAGATATTTATGCAGCACATAAGGGTAACACCGGAATCACACGTCGTTTACCCTCTTCGTACACGAAGTACGAATACGAGCCGCAGCTCCATCGTGCCATTGCACAGAATTAAACATTCAATTGAGGCAGACATTACCATCGGGGATGCTACACCTTTATTTCCTTTGATTCTTGATAATATATAACTTAAATCCGCGAATTTTCTTCCACAAATTCGTTTATCCAGCAGAGATTTAAAGAGAGAAATCTTGAGAGCTTTTGTGGTGTTTGTAAGAAATGAGAATGAAAGACTCAAAGAGCCTTTATTCTCAAGTTTCGGGTATTGACATAAGTGGCCCATCCACTTATCAGATTTCTTTTAAATAAAGTGTTCATCTTTATTTTATCATCACTAATCAATTTATAATTTATCATACCTAATAAATAAAGTTGAAATTTTAAAATTTCTTAATTACACAACATAGCAATCAACTTTTATATTTCCAAACACATAAATTCCAAACAATTAAATTTTGTAGATAATCCAACTTGATTACATTGAATTAAAAATTAAAACTAATTAACCTCGATTACAACATTTAAATCCAAGGATGTTATATATGTATATCTTCCCTACACCCGAGCCACTATTAGCTCCCCCTCTAACCCCATAGTTGCTACTTTTTCCCATCCTCTGTTCACCCACTCCAAACATTGTATCCATAAGCTCATTCAAAAACTTAACCTCTAGGTTAACTCCTCAATCTCCCTCAACTCCCAAATCCTATTTAGAGGCACTTAATGATCCACAATAGCACTAAAACATGATAGATGAGTATAATGCCTTATTAAATAGGTACTTGGGTTTTTGTACTCCAAATTGTGGGTATGAACATTATTCGTTCTCTGTAGTTATTCAAAAAGAAATTTCAAGTTGACGGTTCCTTGAAGAGGTATAAGGCATGACTTGTTACAAATGGTAAAAGTCAACAACCCAATTTTGACTATGCTAAGACTTCCAATCCGGGTGTTAAACCAACCACCATACGCATAGTTCTTAGCCATGCATGTAACACCCTTGCTGGTAATAATTATAATTCTTAATATTGTTAACTAGAATAATTTTTAGTATTATTGGAATTATATAGTAATTACCTCAAATATTGTTAGGATCAAAATCACCTAAGATTAACTGGTTTCAATAGATCAGAGTTTAAACCAATAACCTTGTTTTGAATCAAAGTCCAATTAAGAAGTTTACGGAATAACACTTAACTGTTTTAAGAAAACTTTCAGAACAATAAAGAACAGATACTCAAATAAATATAACCAATATCAAAACCTTTATATTGCCAAAATCTCTGATTACAATCACCTCTAATCTGTTTGATTAGACGATAAACACTAATTGTTCTTAGGGTTTTACAACCTTAGAGGCTTGAGAAACTTATCAGAAAGCAATTACAATAAAGCACCACGATTACAGGACTTGCACACACTTACAATAGAAAGACCTAGTCTATCTATATTTATAGCCTTCTGATTTGTTTCCTTGACGGACTCTGATTTCTCTGGTAGTAGATATGCTTGGAAGATCCTCAAATCTTGAAATTTATATCACTTCCTGAATTTCAGCACTTTCTGTTATCAATCTGTTGAGCAGCTTGAACTTTTAACTCTGGCAGCTTGAACTTTTGAACTAGCAGCTTGAGTTTGTTGAACTGGCAGCTCGAACTTTGTAATTACACAGAATTACTACTAACAGCTTGAGAAATCTAACTAACAGCTTGACATACTTAGATTATTTCCCAACAAATATTGTCAATTATAGCAACATTATTAAAATGTAAGATTGAAGTGTGGGTGAGGGGTGTAGTACGTAATGGAGTGTATTAGGAGGATGAAAGTGCCCAAAGAGCTAAACCTCCTCCTCCTTCCTTCTAAAATCGCACATTTTGGACACACACATGTGTGTTTGCAAAAGAGGAGAAGGAAGAAAAAATAACAAAAAGTCTAGGGCTTGTGTTGTGATCAAAGTATTGGAAGATTGGAAGCTAAAATCTTGATTATTCAACCTACATTCTTGAGGTATAATGGTTCCTTTCATCCTCTCTTCTTTTTATTTCAATTTCTCCATCTTTAGGAAATGAAACCTAAATAGGACTAAGTTGGATGCTTCTACCCTCAATTGGAGGTTGAAAAATTATTAATTATTGTAGAGTTTGAGCAGTTAATATCTAGTATAGTGGCTTGGTTTTGATCTAAACAAAGTGTTAGGGCTTAAATGAGCAATGTGGTTGAATGTAATAGTTTTATTGTGTTTTGAAAGCTCCAAATGAGCTCAGAAGAGTATAAATAGGTATTGGAGTTGTTCCCAAGAATTGAAATTGTTTGGTATTGAATCTTGTCCTGTTGGGAATTAAACCCATATTGTCGAGTCACCCTGATAACTCGTCGAGCGACCCCTAGTTTAAGACTAAATTAGAAGGTAGCTAGCTGATGTCGACTCGCCGAGTCGCTCTAGTTGACTCGACTAGTCAATACCTTTTGTCTAAATTTTGTATTTTGAGCCTAAAGGACCTATTTTAAGGTTTCAATACTTGTTTCTAAATTTTAATGGAAGCATTTAAAGAGTTCCAAAGCCAGATCTCAAATTCGAGACTCGTAAGGTACCGAAACGACATAATACTCTCATTTTAATGTTTAAAACCTAGTCTGTGATGTTTTAGGACATCTCAAGTGAATTGGATGTTATATACTCCCTATGTAATCCATGTTATAGTTTTTTAGAAAGATCAAAGCCTTTTGGAAGAGGCTTAACTTGTCTTTGGACATTCTTTAGTCAGTTTGTGGAGGCCGAAAATCTTAATTACTGATTATTATGAATTCTATCATTAGTGTACATAATATTATGAATGAATTGTTGTCAACAACACATATATTGAATCCTTGTGCCTTGTTTACTCTTATGGCCTTTTTCATATCATTCTTGATCTTCATCACTCTTATTGATATATGAATAACTATGTTGTTTAGAGGCTCATTGTGTGTATACTTAATCATTGGCCTTTGATTTGGACTCACCTAGGTATCAATGGATTTATTTTCTTCACATTTTGCGTATGAGTATACCAGACTATGAACTTATGAGCAGAGCTGATAAACTAACCCGTTTAGATGTTGGGTAATTTAACCCTGAACTTGTGAGTATGGAATCACTGAGCTCTAAGTCTTGATTTGAGTGTCCATAATCATTAATCAAATACTCATTGTTGATCATCATTCATCTTTATTGTGTAATATTTTTTTTAATCTAGCAACTACTCACCAAACTTTGTTTGTTGACCCATTGGTTGTTTAATCTTTTCAGGAGTTGACAATGGTAAAGGTCCTTCCAGTCCTTCTCGTCAGACAACATATGAGATTATTTAGTGGCTTCACTCTTTCTTATATTTTTGTAGATGACCGCTTGGATTTAGGATAGAAGGTTTCCCGTATTATTATACATGTGAATGAACATAGTTCACATTCCCAAACATATAAGTAAGGTATAAACAATTAATGTGAAGACACTGTTCTGTGATTTATCTGACTTTGCTTGTTAGGTTGCAAAGTGCGCAGAATCACGATGACTTTATATGTTTAATTAAAGGGTTTATTATTAAATAAACCAACATGTTTTCAACTTTTTTTTTTGCATTTTCGTCCCTCCATCTTATTTTTTTTATAAAAGTCCTCAAGTTAATTTTTTCTTTTTGGTTTGGTGAAAAATGAATATTAGAACCCGGTTTTTCAGTCTCTAAAAACTCGGTTTAATAATCAAAACTGGGGTCTAATAGTCAAATTTCACAAAACTAAAAAAAACATTGAGAGATGAAAACGCAAAAACAGTGAAAACATGTTCGTTTTTTTGGTAATAAACCCTTTAACGAAAAGTTATAATGGTAAAACATATATATATATATATATATATATATATATATATATATATATATATATATATATATGTTGGTTGGGTGTTTCATTTTGGCATCAAAGATGATATTCATGGACAGAGTGAGTTTACTTGATGATACCTAACCTTGAACTTTGTTTTTTATGCTTGTGACCAACCTAGGTGACACTATTATAACAATCTTAGGATTGACTTTGGGCTAGGATGTGGAATGTAATCGTTAGACGTTTAGTCTATAATGTGTGTTATAAGTAATCGAGTACACAAATTGTGTAGTAATCAACTTATAACTTCATGATTGAGTTAAATGTTGGATAACACGTCTAATCCCGACCACGAGCAAGAGATGGATCTACCATAAACTGATGAATCCGAGTATATGTTAAGTATCCATTCTAGAGGTGGCTTGAAGGATGATCAAACATTGCAAATGCCAGCAACAATGATTGAACAAAACCAATAACAGAATATGATGATGCAAGCTCAAATGATCGCCTTGAGAGAGTTTGGGAAAGGGCATAAATGAAAACTATGCGGCAAGCACACCAAATGATGACAAAAATGGTAGGCTTCATAGAAAAAAGTAATGATAAGGAGAAAATGGATGACTCATTATCAAATTCCTCCAAGAAGGGCATCTTGTACAAAAATTTCATTGGTTGTAGACCTCCTGAATTCACTAGTAGAGCCATAATAGTGCAACCCTTGGAGTGAATTAATGAGATTGAAAAACTCTTTTAAAACACCCTCACAACTAATACATGTATTTCAAGATAATTAACAATAATTATACATGATAATTTACGAAAATACAAGAAAAAACTAAAAATTTTAACGCAACCACGATAATCATCATGATTTTAAACACTTTGTATACATTGGCAACAAAGTGTTACAAATCATGAAATTAAGTATTTGGGTTTAATTGTTCTATACATACAATACATGTTAATAATTTGGAACTATGTCCAATTACATGTGAATCAAAATGGTAGTCTGTTACCCATCTCCAAGATGATCTCCAACATATTTGGAGCAATTAATCAAACTTCAAAAGAATCTACTAATGCAAATCAGGGCCTTCGCCCTTTTGAGTACCTGAAAAGGTTTAACAACTAACTTGTTTAATGATTTACTAGATTAATATCTATAATGTATGCACAAATGAACATGTGATCAAATAAGGGAACAATCGAATGTAAGAATAGGCTCATTCCATAACTACGAGTAAATCTCTTACTATCACTATATACATGCGCACCTGTGATCGTAACTATGGGGCAAAGGCTTTATCTATAACATAGAGCAATAATCACCCATATGTGTAACTTAGGAGTGAATCTCGCTTCGTAACTACGAGAATAATAACCATGGATATCCAGGTAAATCAAATGAATAATAAAAGTCCAGTTTAACAACTATAAATGAACAAGATGACGTGAGATCAATCATGAGTATAAATGAGTATATGAATGCCACGAAACATTTACAAAGAAAAGAGATGCTCAACATGTAAATTATACAAACTTTAATGCAACTTCAATACCAGAACTGAAAATGGTTGGAATTTCAACTGTTTATTCTTCTAAATCAAGGTACTACGGTCTGATAAGATATTCTATACAGATAAAACTCGTATAATTCGTTTAACAAATTCAGATTTAAACTCCAGACCTTTCAGGTCCCCAACTTAGGATCACAAATTTCGCATCCATCTAAACTTCGGATCCGATCATGATCTGAAGTCCCCGAAGGTCAGATCCACACTTAGTTATTAAAATTTGGTTAAAGCCAAATTAATCCGAACTTCGGATCCCTACCTGATCCAAACTTCGGATCCCAACATGATCCGAACTTAGTCATTTTTCCCAAATTCTTCTACACCTTAAAAAAGTTAACTTTGGATTAGATTCGAACTTTAGATCCCTACTGGATCCGAACTATATACCTTCTTCTTTCCAGAAAATCCAAAGTTGCATGTGCAGCTCATATTTTAACACTTTCTCATTATATTTATCCAATAATGTGTTTTAAAAAATAGGGGGAATTTCATATATGTCCTTCTAAAACTGAATAATATCATATATACCCAAGCCAAAAAATAATTTCATATATATCCTTCTAAACTTCATAATATCATATTTACCCAATTTAAAACTTTAATATCATATATACCGTTTAAAACTTTTAAATATATCAAATATATCCAAATTATTTATTTATTCTTTTTTATTACTTTAAAACTCATAATAAATATTGATTAATAAAGAAATGACCAATCTACCTTTTTATTTCTTAAACTTGATAATATCATATTTACCCAATTGAAAACTTTAATATCATATATACCTTTTTAAACTTTTAAATATATCGAATATATCCAAATTATTTATTTATGATCTTTTATTATTTTAAAACTCGTAATAAACATTCTTTTATATTTTTCCTATATACTAATCTTTATAATATCACATTTAGCCATATACAAATATCAAATTTCTTAAACATATCCCAATAATTCTAAACTGAAAATATATTGCTTTGGAGGGTGGCTCTTCAGTTTGTTTCTGAGATGCAACTCAAAGCCCAGAAAAATTTCGATGCAACTGTAATTAGAGATAGGTCTTTACCAGTGTTTGGTGTTGGAGTTGCTTTCATTGATGAGAGTGAAATTCATCCTGTCACTTCTGCTATTTTAATTTGGACCAAGCAGTTGAAGACATTAAAAAGCTATTGTGTTGATTTATCTCCACCGCGGAAAGAGTTGCATGTTGTTCCTATCAGAAACGTCTATTCAACAAAAACCTGTGATGGAAGAGAAACGTTAAAAGAATTTAATGAGCGCTGTCAGTGATGACTGCTACTGATCAAGGAAGGGAGATGTTTCATCTTCCGTTGCTGGCTGTGAGTCTGTCGATGAAGGTGTTTGGAAAAGAAGGGTATGCAATTTCTTAATGTTTGGAAAGAAGGGGTATAAAAGTCATTAGCAAAATAAAAAGAATTTTCAGGGTTTAAACTTCTTTAAAATTAATAGGATTCTTAATTAAGAAAGAATAAATAAATAATTTGGATATATTTGATATATTAAAAAGTTTTAAAGGGTATATATGATAATAAAGTTTTCAATTGGGTAAATATGACATTATTAAGTTTTAGAAGGATATATATGAAATTCTTTTTTTGGCTTGGGTATATATGATATTATTCAGTTTTAGAAGGACATATATGAAATTATCCCTAAAAAATATAATGAGATGATATATAATTTTTTCTTTACACATCATATAGATTGTTTTGCTTACTAATATGATATACATGGTAACTAGATGTACACATTAAACCATTACTAATGTATTTTTTATAATGTATCGATAGGGTATATGAATTTTTTTCACACATATAGTACTTGTTTTGCTTACTAATATGGTACGTATTGTAATCAGTGAGTGGTAATGCCGGTAAAATGTGATTTTCATACTCATTTTTTTTTATTTTTTGATCCACAAGTTGACCTATTTTAATTTTTGTTTTGATCTTAGATCCAACTTTTGGTATTTGAACTTGGTTTTCGATTATCGAATGTTTTTGAATTTGGCTTTTGACATTTTTTTGATTTTATTGATATTTTTAGCTTTTGACTTTAACCATATGCAAAGCATGTAAATAACAGATGAACATAGAGGATTTTTTTAGTCGGTTAATGTTAAGTCAGATAACCCAAAATTGACAACAAAAAATTATAAATATTAATTTAACATCTAAAACCCCAAAAAAAAAAATCCAACATTCAACTCCGAAACTTGAATTTGAAAGAAAACTGAATTCATGAATCAAACGCAAAACCTAAAACAATATATGTATCTCTTCCCTGCACATGAGCCACTATTAGCTCCCCTCTAACCCCATAGTTGCCATCTTCTCCCATCCTATGCTCACCCACTCCAAACATTGTATCCATAAGCCCATTCAAAAACTTAACCTTTGGGTTAATTCCTCAATCTCCCTCAACTCCCAAATCCTATCTACAGACTCTCAATGATCCACACTAGCACTAAGACATGATAGATGGGTGTGAACATTATTCGTTCTCTATATTTATTCAAAAAAATTTCAAATGATGATTCCTTGAAGAGGTATAAGGCATGCCTTGTTACAAATGGTAAAAATAAACAACCAATATTGACTGTGCTAAGAGTTCTAATACGGTTGTTAAACCGACCACCATACGCATAGCTCTTAGCCATGCATGTAACACCCATGCAAGTAATAATAATAATTCTTAATATTGTCAACTAGAATAATTTTTAGTGTTACTGAAATTATAAAGTAATTACCTCAAATATTGTGAATTGTAGCAACATCATTTAAATGAAAGATGAAAGCGTTGGTGAGGGGTGTAGTACGTAACGGAAAAGAATTAGATCCAATTGCGGCTGAGAAGGTCACAAAGTACAGGAATAAAAAGATCCATATGATGTTGGTACGTTGGAAATAACATTGTGGATCACTATTGGCTTGGGAGACAAATGTTGAAATGGTGGCTAAATACCTGACATTGTTTGAGTAGAGTAAATTTTGTGGACAAAATCCTTTTAATGGAGGAGGAATTTCTAACACCCATACCATAATGAGGTAATAGTAATAAATCTTGATATTATTAACCAGATTAACTTTTTATCTTATTGGAATCTACAGTATTTACCTCAAATATTGCCAATTGTAGGAATGTGATATAAAATGAATTATTAAAGTGTAGGTGATGGGTGTAGTTTTTAATCGAATGATTTAGGAGGATGAAAGTGTCTAAAGGGCCAACCTGCTCCCCTTTCTTTTAAAATCGTCCATTTGGGACACACATACATATGTGTGTATTAGTGTAACAGCCCAAGCCCGCCGATACAGGATATTGTCCACTTTGGCCACCCTAACACAGTGCCTCACGGTTTTGTTTCCATCTATAGAGACAACCTCACCCTTATATGTGCATATTAGTTTCTCCTCTCCACCGATGTAGGATGTTACAATCCCTCCCCCATGGGAACACAGCATCCCCGATGTGCACATCGACCCAGTGCCTAGCTCTGATACCAATTTTAATAGCCCTTACCACCCCAAGACAAGATATAGTCTGCTTTGGCAAAGAACGCACGGTTTTGTTTCTGGAAGCCAAGCCATACCCGGCCCAAACCCGTCTTAGTGGATAGATACAACCTCACCCTTATATGGGCATATTAGTTTCTCCTCTCCACCGATGTGGGATGCCGACCAATGTGCACAGCGAAGATGTTGTGTCTCCAGGTGGGGAGGATTGTGACATCTCACATTGGTGGGTGAGAAATCCCAAGAGACCTTTATAAGGGTGAGATAACTCTCTGCCAATAGGATGCATTTTGGGATGACAACAAAACTGTGAGGCACCAGTTGGGGTGCCCAAAGTGGACAACATCATGTCCCGGTGGGCTTAGGTTGTTACAGTTAGCAAGAGAGGAGAAGAAAGAAATTAGAGCAAAGATGTTAGGTATGAAAAGGTCTCGATTCAAGCTCATAAAATACTTACATATAGTTAGCTGAGTGTAAAGCAAATGTTGGTGCATTCGTTGCGTTAGCAATTTGTGTATACGTTGCATCGCAGCTAATGAATTTGTTGCGGTAGTCATTAACTGATGAGTCTATAATTTATATGGTTTCAGTGTCATTTTATGTTCATTTTAAGCACCGATACTTCGTAAAATCCATTCTTTTACAACATATTTGTGTTTCAGGGTCTGGAAGTCATTTCAAAGTACCACGAGAAAATTCAGCGCGAACCGAGCAGGTCGGGGAGAAGGCCGGCGCCCCCCCTGCGCCCCAAAAGTTCCAGATACATTCCAGCGCATGCCAGCAAAACCCTAGCCACATACGGGCGCAGAGGGGGCCTGCGCTGGGTCGGCGCAAAAATGCGTTTTTCAGCCCTGGAAACCCTAAAATCGACACCTCTATAAATAGAGGTCGATGGCAGCCTTTGAGGGAGGCCCCGACGTGTGTGAAAGAGTTGGCGAAGCCCTATCGGAGTGGATCTACGATACAAGAACGAAGACGGTGATTCGCAAGCTACAAGATGTCTCAGATCTACGATTGTGAAGAGCATACGATGAGCGGCTAATCCCATTAGCCGTTTGCGGAGGATCTACGGCTAAGTTTACTCTACTTTAATTTCTTATGTTTTGATGTATTCGTATCGATTGAGATATTCTATGTGTATGCAAATGATAAGCATTCGGCTATGATTATGATTGTGTGTTTTGATTGGTAAAAGCAAGATAGTTCATAGTGGTATTATTATTTGTGCCGAGTCCATTAGCTTAGGGATTAAGACAAGTAATGAATATTGCATGCGCTATGCCGAGAGTTGTTGGTTAAAACATGTATGAGTAATTTAATCGCACAATTAATTATGTCTGTGTGATTGTTGCATGAAATTCGAGTGAGTAATACTTATGTCGTGGTGATTCCGTGAATGGTTATCCTTCTCTTGATTGTTAATTTACTGCGTTAGTTATTTTCCATTAATTTTAGTCACAAATTAGTTATAAGTCATTGATCTAAACAATCATTCAAAACAACCGATTCACGATTTAAAGTGCTTTCAATAAAACTCACTAAGTTAACCGCTTAACCCTAATTACCTACGCACTCCCTGTGGATTCGACCCTTACTTCGCTAAGCTAAACTGTGGATATAAGGACTAAATCTGCGGGTCACAACGACGGCCCGTCAGATTTTGGCGCCGTTGCCGGGGAATGGTAACGTTAGTTAGGGCTAGAAGTCAGTTTTTGGCCTTAGTTTTAAGTTTAAGTACTTTATTTTCGGTTATTCTTAGTCTTTGATTTCATATTAAAAAATCACATAAAAATTTAAAAAAAAAAATGCAAAAAGGTAATCGTAGTCCTCTACTTTTACCACAAAAAAATAATTATTTATTAAGTGTCTTAGTTTAGGTTAGTTTAGGTTATTACTTTATTTTTAGTTATTTCCATATTTTCAGTTCTTATTATTAGAAACCAACTAAAAATTATAAAACCTAATAAAGGTAATTGTAGGTCCCGAAAGGTTTCCCAAGTATATAGCCTTAAGCTGTAGAGGGGGGGATGAATACAGTTATTTAAAAACTACACACTCTTTTCTCAATGTTTGTATGTATTATTAACAGAAGTTAATTACAGACAGTCTTGAATGCGGAAAGGTTCAAGCTGAGATGACAGATACAACAGTATGTTAACTAATTAAAGACAGACTTAAACTAGTTACAATGAATACACTCACTAAGAATTACTCACTATGTTTACAAGACTCAAGGAAACAACTTGAATAAGAACAGCTTAGACATCAAGCACTGTTTTATTCAAGCAGACTTGAATGCATGAAAGACACACTTGAATGCACGTTCACTCTTGGCTTCAGCACTTAGCTTTTTGGCTTATCCTTTCAATTCTTGGAAGTTTCCTTTTATACTCACTCAGAGGATGTAAGAGAAGCTTCTTCATTGGACAAAAGGAAAAAGGGAAAGTCTTGTTGAAAAGACAACATAAACTTTTCTGCACATTCTGAAAAGCAGACTTGTCTTCATGTGTGCAGAACTTTTGTCTTTTCTTTTTGTCTACTGTTGCATTTGCTTTAACCAAATAAGGAATGTCAACTTTGCATCTTTCTTCCTTTGTTAAGACCTATTTTGATATAAGAAAAGGTCTGTCACCCTTTTTCAAATATCCTTTTGTCTACATGTGACAGAACAGCGTGGGCAGGCTGAGCAGTTCTGTTTTCCACTTTGTCTTCGACTTTGTAGACTGATTTTTTAGCCAAAAACAATACATGAGGACTTGGAAACATATTCCATAGAGTGTTTAGCCTGTTCACAAGGAACAGGTTCTGTTCACAAACAGGCTTGAATGCGGAAAGGTTCAAGCTGAGATGACAGATACAACAGTTTGTTAACTAATCTAAGACAGACTTAAACTAGTTACAATGAATACACTCACTAAGAATTACTCACTATGTTTACAAGACTCAAGGAAACAGCTTGAATAAGAACAGCTTGAACCTTTCCGCATTCAAGCCTGTTTGTAATTAACTTCTGTTTGTTAACTAATCTAAGACAGACTTAAACTAGTTACAATGAATACACTCACTAAGAATTACTCACTATGTTTACAAGACTCAAGGAAACAGCTTGAATAAGAACAGCTTAGACATCAAGCACTGTTTTATTCAAGCAGACTTGCATGCATGAAAGACACACTTGAATGCACGTTCACTCTTGGCTTCAGCACTTAGCTTTTTGGCTTATCCTTTCAATTCTTGGAAGATTCCTTTTATACTCACTCAGAGGATCTAAGAGAAGCTTCTTCATTGGACGAAAGGAAAAAGGGAAAGTCTTGTTGAAAAGACGACATAAACTTTTCTGCACATTCTGAAAAGCAGACTTGTCTTCATGTGTGCAGAACTTTTGTCTTTTCTTTTTGTCTACTGTTGCATTAGCTTTAACCAAATAAGGAATGTCAACTTTGCGTCTTTCTTCCTTTGTTAAGGCCTATTTTGATATAAGAAAAGGTCTGTCACCCTTTTTCAAATATCCTTTTGTCTTCATGTGACAGAACAGCGTGGGCAGGCTGAGCAGTTCTGTTTTTCACTTTGTGTTCGACTTTGTAGACTGGTCTTTTAGCCAAAAACAATACATGAGGACTTGGAAACATATTCCATAGAGTGCTTAGCCTGTTCACAAAGAATAGAACACTTGTAAACTGCCCAAGCTGCTCGCCAGTGTAGAGCAGCGTAGACAGTTTATGTCCAGCCTGTTCAGCAGACTGAACAGCTTGGACAAACTGTCTTTGTTGCAACACATGCAACATATAGAACAGCTTTGGACTGATATTGCAAATCATTTTCAGGTTTCAATAAGGCATATAACAGGCCTTAAATTCAACCTTCAAATGCATCAACGGGTTTGATTAAGAATCTCCCCCACAGATGCAGAACAGGTTTGACTGAGGCCTTTTTGTGCCTAACAGTAATTGTAGCCACTTTACTTTTACCATAAAAATATAATAAAAAAATAGAAAACTAAAAAAAATAATAAAAATGAAAATAAAAATAATATAAATAATATAAAATTAAAAAATAAATAAATATAAAATATAAAATAATAATAATAATAATAATAAAATTAAAAAAATTAAATTAAAATTAAAATTAAGATAAAAATTAAAATTAAATTTAAGTAATTAAAAGAATAATTAGTTTAGCATGGGAGACCAAATGAGAAGGACCGTCGAGTCACATTATCGCCCTGGTGATGTGCCCGATCACTCTCCCATTCGATATCCAGAAAATGAGAACGAACCCGAAGTTCGTCCTCAATTATTCCAAATTCTTCCCATCTTTAGAAATATGCCTAGTGAGGAACGGACGAGCACTTAGCTGAATTCACAGCTATTTGTAAAGCTAACCATGTTCGAGGTATAACCACTGACGGTTTAAAACTTCGATTATTCACTTTCTCGCGAAAAGAGAAAGCCAAAAATTGGTTTGTGTCGCTACCCACCAATAGCATCACAACTTGGGTTCAAATGAAATGCGCATTTCTCGTTGAGTATTACCCCATAAGTAAAACCACTGAGAAACGAAAAGAGATCACCGGTTTCAAACAAAAACTTGGTGAACAATTTTACGAGGCATTTGGTCGGATGAACGAATAGCTAAGAGCTTGTCCACACCATGAAGTTCCAAAATGGATGCTTGTCAAAACTTTCTTTGATGGTGTGAGTCAAGAAAGCCGGAACATGATCACCGCCGCTACTGGTGGGACATTCTTAGCTAAATAAGATGATAAGGCTTGGGAATTACTGAATCAACTCAGTAAAGGTCTCAAAGTTCAAGTCGGTTCTGAAAATAATATCAGAGTTCAAGTGATGGGTATAGACGATGCCTGGAAACTTGAAGTAAAAAGTGAAATCTCAGAACTCGGAAAGAAGATAGATCAACTAATAAAGGGTTTTAGCCAAAACCATGCTGCATCAGTTAACTGCGTAATATGCAGAGATCCATCTCATCATTCTAAAGCATGTCCTCAAGTGCAACCCACTAAGGAATATGCTAAAGAAGTATATGGTTTTAGAGTGCATTAGGATAGAGATTACCCATTATCGGAAACCTATAATCCAGGATGGAGAAATCATCCTAATTTTCAATGGAAAAATGATCAGCCTACCGATCATCAGTCTAAACCAATGTATGAACCACCACCACGAAGAGAATATCAATATGGTTCAACTTCAGCTGCTAAGGATGAGTGATAGTATAACCCGAACCAACGTGATCAACCTCACTTCCACGTGGAGACAAATACGAGTTCTTCACAATTTTTGGAGTTCACGGAATTCATGAAGCAACAATTGGCTTTTAACGAGATGCTGAGTCGTCAAATGGGTCAGATAGCCGAATCGCTCACAAGACGAGAGGATGGGAAGCTTCCGAGTAACACAGTTTTAAACCCTTCACACGCACATGACAAAGAAAAGAAGTATGAGGTTAACAAAGTGTCTAAGATGACTACCCTGAGAAGTTGTAGAAAGGTGGATAATAAGATCGAAATGCCAAAAGAGCAAGAGGAAGAAGAAGACATCGACACCGAGGTCATGTATGAAGAGATTGGATCCTAAAAAGAAGGAAGGTTCCAAGAAAGTTACTTTCAAGGAACCAATCAAGGCAGATATTCCAACTCTCAAAGTTGGGGAGGCGGTTAAGGATCAGGACACCACAGCTCCTCCTCCTTACCCCGCTGCTCTGGAAAATCCGAAATCTTCTCAGTATGGCAAGAGAGGTCCACAACCCGAGGATCTGTGGGACTTATTCAATCAAGTCAAGATCAATATCCCATTGGTCAAGGTTATTCAACAAATACCCTCTTATGCCAAATTTCTAAATGATCTTTGCACGCAGAAAAGAAAGTTCAAGGTCTCGCTTCCCAAGCAGATCAATTTAACAGAGCAAGTGAGTGCAGTGATCTCTAATTCCTTGCCACCAAAGCTGAAAGATCCTGGATCACCGTTGATTCCAGTGACAATTGGCAATGTGCAAATTAAAAAGGCATTACTCTGTCTTGGAGCCAGTGTAAACATTTTACCTGTGAATTAGTTTGACAAACATGATCTAGGCCAATTACAAACGACTGTTATTATTTTACAACTGGCAGATCGGTCAACAAAATATCCAAGGGGTATCTTATCGGATGTTATATTAAAAGTAGAAGATTTTTACTATCCGGTCGACTTCCTAGTCTTAGATACTGAGAGTTCCTTTGGAGAAAATCAGCCAGCCATTATGTTAGGCAGACCGTTCTTAGCCACTATAAATGCTCAAATCAATTGTAGAACGGGGGCTGCAGATATTGCCTTTGGGAATCGTAAGCTGCGATTAAATGTGTTCAATTCTTCCACCGCTGCTTCAATCGATTCTGAATGTTACATGATAGATGCGGTTGATGAACTTGCGCAGTAGCACAGTTCATTACTTAATGCTAAAAACCACACAAAATTATTCTCTGCTGAACACAATATTGTTATAATGAAATCTAAGCAATGCAACGAGTTTAAGGCAGTCATGGAATCCACTCTGAAACCTAAGAAACCACCGTGGACCTATAGGACTGGAAAATTACCTACTGATTTACGTCAATCAGCAAAACCTTCAATAGAACAACCACCTTTTCTAGAATTAAAAGCCTTTCTTGCTAATTTAAAGTATGCCTTCTTAGGTCAGAATGACACTCTACCAGTCATTATTTTATCAAATCTGATCGAGGCACAAGAAAAAACTCTACTGCAAGTGTTAGTAAAATATCATAAGAAAGTAGGTTGGACTGAGAATGTTGTTGCCGACCACTTGTCTAGGATCCTAACTCTACTATTAGACTTAACTGGTCACATTAGGGACTCCTTTCGTGATGAACAATTATTATCAATTTTCAAAATACCATGGTTTCCATTAGAAACAGGTTAAATGGGCCACCAATAATATGCTAGTCTCTGAACTAATAAGGTTAAGAAGATCCCAAATCTAGTTAGGCTAGTATAGGAGTAGTACGTCTGGCTGAAGACGTAAAACTTAGCGCTTCCTGTGAGGCAACCCAGAGAACTTTGTAGGTGTGTTTCTGGAAACCCTCACGAGACAACACTCGTCCACTCGGGATACCGAGGGGTTTAACGGCTTGTTGCACGTGCTAAGTGCAATCGTGATTCCCTACGAAAAGGCGGATTAGTTTTAATTATTTCTTTGTTTTAGTTTAATTGCTTTAGTGTCACCAACTAAGTTGGGAAGGATTTCCAATCCAATTTTAGTTGTTTCTAGACTTAAGTTTATTTATATTTATGCAAGTGTGCTAGTTTAATGAATGTTAATTTTTACTTTAGTTTAATCTATCCTAAATAAGCAAAGAATCCTATTAAGAATGTGATTGTGTTCATTGCCTGCTCATTATAAGTGTGTCTATATGATGAGGACGTCATAATGGTCTAAGTTGGGAAGGGTAGGTTCTATGAAATGTTTAATATGATCTAATGAGACCCCACAAAAAAATTATTTATTATTAGACTGAAATTTGACCACCTGGGCAGAGAGCTACGACATATCATGAACATCAGATCTGGGCATATTGGAAAGGAAGTTTGGCATCACGAGGATTTTCAGGCTGGTATATTTGGTCCTCTTCCTCATTACTAGTAATCAGTTACCATCGTTCCTTGCTCTTCACATTTATCATATTTAGATTTGCTTGTTTGGGTTAGAATTTTAACTTTTGTTATTTCAGTAATTGTGTGTGTTTTATTTTCATTTGCCGAGTCCTATTGAATGTGGATGCTTAGTGTCAATATAATCTTTTAAATTTCCCCAATGGTTCTTGTTTGTCGATCAGGCCGTGGAAAATGATGATACATAGAAAAATTGTACCCAGAATTAGTTAGTGTTAGTAAGAAATTCTAGAATTATGTTAAGAGTCGTGATAATAATTAACCTTTTTAGTGTAAGTTGAGTTCAAGTAATTTGTGCTTAAATGAAAGTAATGTGTCAAATGATTTTGAAAAACTCATGCAATAAGGGGGAGAGCTTAATCATGTTTTTAGCCTAAAAGAAAATTCGAGGGTAGCCTAAATGGTTCGGGAAACTAAGTCCTTAGGGGTACCATTCATGCCTAATCCCCTAAAGCCATTTTGTTTGGGAGCGATTGACCCAAATCCCGCTACATGGACCAACTAGAAAAGCTATGGTAAAAACTCGAGTTAAAAAAAAATAGTAGATATAAGCATGATAATTAAAAGTAATATCTTATCGTATACATGCATAGAGGGAAAAGATGGTTAAAAGACCCACATGTTTTAAGCTTGTAACCTTGAGCTAAAAGAGTAATTTCCAAAAGTGAGATACATTATAATTACATAGAGAGAATGTGTTTTAACTGAAAATGTTCTTTAGCTTATATTCAAAATTTTAATGCATTATTGCGAAGGCTGACTTAACCTAGATTTATTCGAACACACTGCTAATACAGTCGGTACATAGTTAGTTCTGATTCCAAAGCTTGTTCGAGGATGACCAAGAGTTAAGCTGGGAGATTTGATAAGTCTATAATTTATATGGTTTCAAAGTCATTTTATGTTCATTTTAAGCACCGATACTTCGTAAAATCCATTCTTTTACATCATATTTGTGTTTCAGGGTCCGGAAGTCATTTCAAAGCACCACGAGAAAATTCAGCGCGAACCGAGCAGGTCGGGAAGTAGGCCTGCGCCCTAAAAGTTCCAGATACATTCCAGCGCATGCCATCAAAACCCTAGCCGCATCCGGGAGCAGAAGGTGCGCAGGCCTGCGCTGGGTCGGCGCAAAAACGCGTTTTTCAGCCCTGGAAACCCTAAAATCGACTCCTCTATAAATAGAGGTCGATGGCAGCCTTTGAGGGAGGCCCAAACGTGTGTGAAAGAGTTGGTGAAGCCCTGTCGGAGTGGATCTACGATACAAGAACGAAGACGGTGATTCGCAAGCTACAAGATGTCTCAGATCTACCATTGTGAAGAGCATACGATGAGCGGCTAATCCCATTAGCCGTTTGCGGAGGATCTACGGCTAAGTTTACTCTACTTTAATTTCTTATGTTTTGATGTATTCGTATCGATTGAGATATTCTATGTGTATGCAAATGATAAGCATTCGGCTATGATTATGATTGTATGTTTTGATAGGTAAATGCAAGATAGTTCATAGTGGTATTATTATTTGTGTCGAGTCCATTAGCTTAGGGATTGAGACAAGTAATGAATATTGCATGCGTTATGCCGAGAGTTATTGGTTAAAACATGTATGAGTAATTTAATCGTGCAATTAGTTATGTCTGTGTGATTGTTTCTTGAAATTCGAGTGAGTAATACTTATGCGGTGGTGATTCCGTGAATGGTTATCCTTCTCTTGATTGTTAATTTACTGCGTTAGTTATTTGCCATTAATTTTAGTCACAAATTAGTTATAAGTCATTGATATAAACAAATCATTCAAATCAACCGATTCACGATTTAAAGTGCTTTCAATAAAACTCACAAAGCTAACCGCTTAACCCTAATTACATACGCACTCCCTGTGGATTCGACCCTTACTTCTCTAAGCTAAACTGTGGATATAAGGACTAAATCTGCGGGTCACAACGACGGCCTGTCATTAACCAAAGCTGATATACATTAGTTAGCTTAAGGCTAAAGGTGTTCGCAAGACTGAATATAGTATAAATATGACCACTGGTAGTTTACGCTGAACTCTATGGCTTTTACCCACTGTGAGATCTATTCTTACAATCTATGTATTCTAGAAGCTACTCATATTTGTTTAGAGATCATCAACCTAGTTGAAGATGTTGGTACATCCCGTGTGACGATAGCAGTCTAAGTTGTTTTACATTGTGATTTTGCATATGTTTGGTATATATATATATTATATATGATTGATGTTTATCAGTGTTTGTATGTTTGAACTTGATGTAACGTATTACAAGAAGTTCAAACATAAAACTCAAAGATAAAATCAATCATAAGGTAATATTATAAGTTTCATCACTTAAGTGTTTAAGTGTATTGGTTAGATTCGAATATGTAAAGGAAGACATTCGAATCTGTGATAGATTCGACTGTATCCTTAGATTCGAATAGGTTAGATTCGAATCTGTCAGATGGACAGATTCGAATGAGGCCTTAGGCCAGATTCGAGGTTGGCCCACAACAGACTCGAATCAGGGTCTATAATTAGGGATAGACTCGAATGATTAGCAGACCTTTGGCAGAATTCGTGAGGAATTAAGCAATAGGCGATCTCGAGTTTATCAGCTAGGTGAGTCCCGTTTCGGAGAGAATTAGTACGTAGGATCGTTCGTGTGTCGTTCGTTCAGCGTCTAATAGTCTCCGTGTTTCCGTTGGTTGAGAGTTGTCCGTCTGACCGTCAACGAGGATTCCGCACTCGTTAACGGATCCGCGTCTAGATAGATCTGTCAGTGGTAGACCTTACAAGTGGTATCAGAGCCTACGGAGTGTTCGTGGTGTTCTTCGTGTTCATCAGATACATTCTAGGTTTCTTGACGCTAGTTGGACGGTTTTTCTCTCAAAAACGTGTTTTTGAGCTTAGCAAATTCATATTCGGGAAACATTTTGTCGTTTTTCACGTTTTTGGTCGAAATCATTGTTTTTCATTTGAAAATTAGTGATTTAATCCATAAAACGTCAAAAAATCAAAGTGTTAGCCGTTTTTCGAGTTTGCGGCGCTCGAATCTATAGGAGTAATTAGGGTTTTACTTTATTTTCGAGTCTAACCAAAATACGCTCCTTTCGAGTCAATTTCAGTCAGTTTCGAGTCTGTGGTGTTTCGAATATCATCTGATAACAGAGCTTGAAAGTCATGGTATTGAGTATTCTGACACAGACAAGAACAATAAGCTGGACCAACCAAAAAGTCCATGGATAAGATGTCTTGCTTTAGATGTCACGAGAAAGGGCATGTTGCTTCTCACTGTCCAAATAGGAAAGCAGATGTTACCCCTAAGACAGTGAACCCAACACCTGTTAAGCCCTCACCAAGTGCGGCGAGCAGCAGTAGTTCTCAACCTACCGAGAAAACTGTGCAGGCCGCACCAAAACTTGTTGTGAAACAAACACCGGTTAAGGTTGGACCAAAAGAAGTGGTTAGGACAAATTCACCGAATCGTGTCTTTAATCAATCTAGGTCAGCACCTCAACAAGTCTATAGGAGCACCACACCTAGCAGGTCACACACTCCAGTTAGGTCACATACTCCTGTTAGACAATATGTTCCGGTAAAAGCTCAGGGATCACAGTCTGAAATGCATTATAATAAGACTTATTCTAGAGCACCACAACAAATGCCTACTCAAAGGCAAAGAGTGAATCTAAATCACTCGGCACCACAACAGAATTCAGTTCAAAGGCCCAAGTCACCTGAAAGGCGAGATGGGTATTTGAAAGAGTTCAAGTATGTGGACGAGAATGGTATTACCAAGTCAGTCATGGCTTGGGTTCCCCGTGATAACTAACCTATTTTTCTTTCATGTGCAGGAGATAACTACCGGTCCAAACAACAAGTGGTTCGTCGACAGTGGTTGCTCCAGGCACATGACGGGGGAAAGAAGTCTTCTCACAGACTTCAAGGGGGGTAATAGGGGATTTGTATCATTCGCTGGCAACAAAGGAGGGAATATCACTGGAACTGGAGAAGTCACTAATGGGACGATTACATTGGATCAAGTTTATCACGTTGATAAACTGGTTCATAATCTCATTAGTGTATCTCAAATCTGTGATAAGAAGAACTCGGTGTTATTTACTGACACTGAGGCGTTAGTGCTAAAGCCGGGATTCAAGATACCTGAAGATTGGATATTGATGCGGGCTCCAAGGAAGAATGACTTGTACATGCTCGACATGAACAAGCCAGATAATTCGATGGGTCCGATCTGCTTACTATCAAAAGCTTCGGAGACGGAATCGGTTTTGTGGCACAGACGCATGGCTCACTTGCACCTAAGGAAAATGAACTACATAACAAAGAATGGTTTGGTGCAAGGTGTTCCTCTGAAGAGCTTTCAATTTGAAGACAAGTGTCTACCGTGCATGAAGGGCAAGCAACATAAAAAGACACACAAGTCCAAGAAGCTGAATTCCATAACCTCGACATTCGATTTGTTGCATATGGACCTTTTCGGCCCTATCAACAAAAGGAGTATAGGAGGTAGTTGGTTTTGCTTAGTTATCACTGACGATTCCTCACGGTTTTCTTGGGTTTTCTTTTTAGGTACGAAGGACGAGACGGCTACAAAGCTCATCGGGTTCTTAGACCAAGTGGAGAATTCCTACGGAACAAGGGTTAAAAATATACGTAGTGATAATGGGAATGAATTTAAAAACTCTGTAATTGGTGTATATTGCCTATCAAAGGGCATCGTGCATCAATTCAGTGCACCATATGAACCTCAACAGAATGGGGTGGCCGAACGTAAAAACAGAACATTGATTGAGGCTGCAAGGACTATGCTTTCGGATTCAAAGCTTCCTACCATGTTTTGGGGGAGGCAGTGAATACCGCGTGCCATATTTTAAATAGAGTCCTTACAGTCAAATCATTGAACAAAACATGTTATGAAATTTTGAATAAACGGCCACCTAACTTAACTGGATTCGAACCGTTTGGAGTACCATGTACACTTTTAAGAACAAAACATCAACCGAAGTTTGGTGAAAAGGCTGACGAAGGATACTTCCTAGGTTATGTGCCAAACTCACCAAACAAACGGGTTTTTAACAAAAGGAATGGTACTGTGGAGATTGTGTATAACATTGAGGTCACAAGTTATACACATGAACCCCAAACTGGTCCGGAATGGATATTTGACTATGATAAGTTATTTGAGTCATTTAACATTCCTTTGGATGATACTGCAGGGACAATTGATAAAGACATGGCGACGTTGCACCTAAATGACGATGGCCATATTTTTCCAAGGACCACGTTCGAATCTACGTCCGAGCCTACTGCGACTGTAGATGAGTCTCCAGAAGTTGCTAATCCAGAAGAACCTAACACTGAGAATCAGACTCAACCTTCAAGTTCTGCCTCTGAGGAAAACGTCCGTGAGGAAGAAAATATGGAAGCTGAGCCTGTTCCCCCTTTAGGTGAAATAGGATCCAACTTAGGAGATAATCTAAGGGTAGACGAAATAGAAACCTCTAGGATTAACAAGAACCATCCTATAGATAGCATCATAGGAAATCCTAACGAGGGTGTGAGGACTCGGAGTAGTGTAAATAACAACACTGTGTTGTTGTCGATGATAAACGACTCCGAGGCATATCATACATGTCTATATTCGTGTTTCATATCGCAAGTAGAGCCCAAAAATGTGCAAATGGCACTTAAGGACAACTCATGGGTTGAAGCGATGCAGGAAGAACTGTCACAATTTAGGAAACTAGAAGTGTGGGAGTTAGTTCCGTTACCTCGAGGGGAGATTGCAATAGGAACCAAATGGGTTTTTAAGTGCAAAAGAGACGATCGGGGTATAGTCACGCGCAACAAAGCGAGATTAGTTGTAAAGGGTTTCAACCAAGAGGAGGGAATCGATTACAATGAAGTGTTTGCACCAGTAGCAAGGTTAGAAGCAATTAGGTTGTTTTTAGCTTTTGCCTCCTTCAAGGGATTTAAGGTATATCAGTTAGATGTTAAGAGTGCTTTCCTGTATGGGAAAGTGAAGGAGTTGGTGTATGTAGAACAACCGCCCGGGTTTACAGATCCTAAATATCCTGATAGAGTATATCGCTTAGATAAGGCTCTTTATGGATTACATCAGGCACCTAGGGCATGGTATGAGACTCTATCCAACCATCTTTTAGAAAATGGCTTTGAGAGGGGTAGGATAGATAGTACTCTTTTTGTGAAGAGAAAGGGAGATCATTTTATCTTGGTACAAGTGTACGTAGATGATATCATTTTTGGATCATCAGACGAACAGATGTGCAAAGATTTCGAGAAGGTTATGAAGTCTAAGTTCGAGATGAGTGCTATGGGGGAGTTGAATTTCTTTTTGGGGTTACAAGTTGACCAGAAGAAGAAGAAGGCATGTTCTACCATCCAGAACCACAGTATGTCGATTGACTTGGAAACGTTTGGGAGGAAGGAACAAGTTGACGGCCCATCAGACCCCATTCAAGTGATCACATCTCGGGCCGGTACGGATGGTGGCATCACCGATGTGGATCCGATTTTAGATCGGCCTTGAATTGGGTCCACTGATGTATTTAACTGCTTCAGACCCTGAATTATGTATTGTTTTGTATGTGTGCTAGGTTTTTCAAGCGAAGCCGAAGGTAGGCGAAGATGAGCAAGCTGTGAAGCGTCTACGACGATCACCTCCAAGTCGAACACCGAGCTTGGACTTTGGTATCACGCGGAGGGACGACTGAGTTGGAAGCTTTCACAGATTATGACTACGGGGGTTGCAAGTCTTTGACCACGAACATCAACGACTGGAGGTTGTCAGTTCTCGGAGGGAGACTGGTATCCTGGCAATGAAGACAGAAACAAACTCGTAGCCGTGTAACGTGGCAGGCGCGTAGGTAGCTTCTGTAGTTGTGTTCACAGTTTTTTGTGGATACAAAAACAATTGTCGGGATTCGGTTTGGCTTAGACCAACTCCAATGAGATAGACAACAATCTACGCTTGCGTAAACAAATACTCCAGTGGTAAACAAGTGTCCGACAAAGCACCTAGACGTAAGGGCACATTTTATTCGTGATTGTGCCTGAAAAGAACTTTGATCAACTGGGTAAAGTGGTGGCAACTGAAGTAATGAATGGATGTTCTTTACCAAAGCGTTTGATAATTAAGTCACGTTTCTTGAGTATTTGAATTCAATTAATGGCATGCGCAACCCAGAGTAAATTGACCGTGATGGGTTATTATCCTTTTATTGTTAGATTTCTGTCTTTTTCAGGTAAGTCTGCTAATAGGAAAGTTCTAATTTAGAAGTTTCTATGTTTGAGTCATTTGTCGAGTAGTTCTAGTAGCTTAGTATTACGTCGTTTATGGCGGGGGCAGCACCCAACAGAACACAGAAAGAAATGGACAACACAATACAAAAACAAAAAAGAGATATCAGAAAAGGAGTTAAGTCTTAAGATTCATAGTTACAATAGTGGACAGACATCTGCCACCGTCGTTAAGGACTCTAAGTGTTTTAGGCTTTCCCACTCTGCCCCAAAGATCCTAAGTTGGCTATGACTTTATGTATTTGGGATGTGTTGGTAGACAGACTACATACGAGGAATATCAAGGCTAATAAAATTTCTAGAACCAAGTCCAGGTTGAACGCTCCTCTGTAGACCAATCGGTTCTTAATTTTTATGTATCAAGAAAGACAAACGTAGTCGAAATGCGTAATCAACTTGCGGGGAGGCAATGGCAACATCAAAACGCTAAAATGGAAAGAAGAGAAATTCTCATATGTAACGGAGAGTCGAAACGGCAACTCATGTTGTACTAATCAAGACCTGTTTTCTCTGTTTAGAGGCGGGGGAGCAACATGTCGCGTGGGTGGTACGTCAGTACAGACACGTAACCGCTATCTGCTACGGTAAATTACAACCCTTAAGTGAACTAAGACACTGTTGTTGTAGGAATACAGACCTGTCCGATGTTTGTCTTTGAAGAAGGGGCAAATACCAACAAGTTAGATGTTGTCTGGTGCCGTGATCATAAAAGTATGTCCTTATGTCTGAGTCACGGACGATACTTTTCCTGATAAATAAAAAGGCCAAGGATATTCCGAAAAGGTAGAGTGTTTAAACACGGGTAAAATACCAACAATGGCTAAAGAGGGAGGCCCGAAAAACAACAAAGGAGGAAGAAAAAATTCCAAGTGTGAAGTTTAAGTAACTGAAATTAGTATCGGACATCGCTATCTGATTGAACCTTTCTAGACTATAACACCAAAATAGGGGGTGTGGGTTTTAGCGGGATTGTAACTTTATCTTTTATAACTTACGTCCGAGAGGAAATGGGGGAGGCAAAAGTTTAGATTATTATGTTAATTTTATTTTTACCTGAGCTTAGTTTATTTTATTTAGCCTTAGTTTTGAGGTCGACTGAGGGAAAGGTCAAAAGTTACTAAGGGTGCTTCAAAGTTGGAGAAAAGAGAAAAACAAGGCGTGAAATATCTGAGCTTATGGGGAAAAGAGGGGGCAGAGGGAGCGGGGGACGAATTACCGTAGAAAA
>JAANYP010004512.1:0-180847 GCA_020465985.1 Centrapalus pauciflorus | reverse complement strand
CAAATCAGTTAGTCTTGGTAATTCATATTTAGATCCTGACAGGTGGTATCAGAGACAGGTTTGTCAAACCAGGTTGTTCAAATCAGGTTTTTCAAACCAGGTTACTCTTTGTTTTTCAAAGTCAAAAAACTTTCTTTTAAATTTTTAATTGTTTTGCAATGGAATTTGAAAATAGCAGCAGTGGATCTGGGCAAGGACTCAAAGTGCCTATGCTCAAACCCACTGAGTTTAAGATGTGGAAACTCAGGATTCAACAGCATATTCAATTCATTGATTATGCCATATGGGAAGCTGTTGAATTTCCTCCTGTAGTTGATCCAGAACTTGATGATGAGGGAAAACCAGTCAAAACTCCTCCAAAAAATGAACAAGAAAGGAAAGCTAGAATGAATGAAGTGAAAGCACTTACACTTTTACAAATAGCCATTCCTAATGCTTATCAACATCAGTTTAAAAAGTTTTATACTGCTCATTCTCTTTGGAATGCCTTAGAGAAAAGGTTTGCTGGTAATGCCAGTACCAAGAGAAATCAAAAGGATCTCCTGAAACAGCAGTATGAAAACTTTTCTGGTGGCAAGAATGAAAACCTTACTCAAATCTTTGACAGGTTCAACAAACTGATAAGTGAACTGGAAAGTGCAAAGGTCAATCTGGATCAAGATGAAGTCAACAGAAAGTTTCTCAGATCTCTTGGAGAAGAATGGACAGTCTATGCTGCACAATGGAGAACAAAAGACACTCTTGATGAGATAGAATTGGATGATCTGTATAACAGTTTAAGAGTGTTTGAGATTGAGATTGATGCTAAAAAGAAATCCTTTTCTTATAATCACAATACTGCTCTTCTGTCTTCTGAAAAATCTAATAACTCTGATTCTTTCTCAGGTGGTGATGGCAACTCTGCTGAAACTCACTATGAGGCTTTTGTTGCCAATGATGGATTATTTGCTCTAAATGTTGAAGACTTGGAACAAATTCATCTAGATGATCTTGAAGAGATGGACTTAAAGTGGCAGCATGCAATGTTGATCATGAGGGCCAAAAGATTTCTGAAAAAAACTGGTAGGACCAACTTTCAAGCCAAGACAGAAGGCAAACCATCTTTTGATAAATCAAAAGTGGAATGCTATAAATGCCATAAGCTTGGTCACTTTGCCAGAGAATGTAGATCTCAAGGTCAACAGCCATCAAGGACTTCACAACCCATTCTAACATCATCATCAACAGCACTTGTCTCTCAAGAAGACAATGTGTTTGACTGGAGTGATCAGACAGAGGAAGAATTTCAAAATCAAGCACTTATGTCAGAAACATCAAATGTCTCCTCCACTGAACTGCCCTCTGAGGTAAATTCTAAACTCTGCTCTCAATCATGCAATAATATGGTTAAAAAGTACAGAGATCATAATGAGAGCATGTGCAAAACTCTAGCTAAGATGGAAGAAAGGAGATATGAATACATGCAAGCCATAGAAGATCTGGAAAAACAGATCAATGATTATAAGGATAATGAGATTCAAATGGGGTATGATAGAACCTATCATGAGTGGGAGAAAAAGGAGCTAAATAAGAAAGTAGAATCTCAGAATAAAAACGTAGAAGAGACTGAACAAAAGGTGTTTGAGGCTAATAAGAAACTAGAATCTGTTAACATAGATCTAGGAAACTTCAAGTTAGCAAATCAAAAGCTGGAACACCTAATGGAAGTCCAATTTAAAGATAGAGTGAAATCTCAGGTCAATCCCAAAGAAGGAATAGGATACAGAGCTACTCCACCTCCATACAATAACAAGTACATTCATCCAATGAGTGAGGTTGCTGATAGACTTGTCAATGAACCACTAGATGAGTCTATGACTATTGTAGATCCTATCCTTGATAACAGTCCTGAATTAAAGGAAGATAAGAGTCAAAATAGATACTGTGACACAATGAGTGCACCCATAGAGGTCCAAGCCCCCAGTAAGAAAGGAAAAGAGAAGATGAGTGTATGCAATGCTACTCCACAAGTTTCTGTACATTCTAACTGTAACACTGCATCTTCATCAAAAGGAAATAAAAGAGGTAAAACTGTTTCTGTCTGCACATGCCAAAAGCATGGTGTTCAAAAGTTTCCTAAACAACAGTAGGTAAGAGGAAATCAGAGAAACAAGAACCAGAAATTGACAGAAAAGTCTGGTTCTCATGCTGCTAGTTCATTTTCTCGGACTGCTAGTTATTTTCACTTGATCTGTCAAAGTGTGCAGGGTATTTGGGTAATTTTTCAAATGTGTGCGCGGGACCCAACCTTTCGAAACCTTTAAAGGTCCCGGTTTCGTTCAGTTGTAACTACCAGTTACATATTCTTCTTCAACGGCCTCTTGCTTTCTCTCTGAACGAATCACACATTCTCCTTTCAAACCCTAAACCGTCGTTTCTTCATCAATGGAGTTCGTAAAAGAACACAACTGCCTCCCATACACCCTAAAACACGCTGAACTTCAACCGTTTCATGCAATGATGGATTTCCTCAGGCACTCCCATATCCATTATGCCCTATCCATTAACCCTACTATATACATCTCCCATATTGAACAGTTTTGGAATCATGCAACTGTTCAAACCATCAATGGAGTACCTACCATAATATCAAAGATTGATGGCACTCCCATCACCATTACTGAGGAATCCATTCGACATCACTTGCATCTTCAAGATGCCACAGGTATAACTGACCTAACTCTTGATGCTTTACATACAGGTCTTTTTAATATTAGCTAAAGGGGTCCTGCTGATTCTTTTACTTTCTTAAAAGCCCATTTTTCTCCTAAATGGAAATTTCTTGTACATATTATTCAGCAGTGCATGAGCCCCAAAAGAACTGGTTGGTCTGAATTTTCATCTAACATTGCCACTGCCTTAGTGTGCTTTTCCACAGGCCAACGGTTCAATTTTTCTAATATGATTTTTCAGGGGATGTTAAGGCATCATTCCCTAAAGAGTAAGAAATTTTTGATGTATCCTAGATTTTTGGCAGAAATCATTGCACACACCTGCACAACTTCTCATACACATAAACGGATACATGTTTCCCACAGGCACTCACTATCCTCTATAAAGAGACTTTTGAAACATAGTGCCAATTTTTTGAGTGTTGATGTTCCATTGCCTTCTGCAATGATGAACATCATTCCACAACACAGAGGAGAGGGTCCTGAGCAGGCTCAGCCTATCATTACTGCTACACCCCCAGGACCCCAACCCCCTCCTCATGATACACAAATTCCTTCTGATCCTTTTGTACAGCCAAAACGCCCACTAAGATACTTATATAAAAGAAAAAGGGGACCAGGAGCTCCTTCCTCCTCCTCCCATCAACAAGAGCCATATATCCCTGTGCAGGAGGATACTTCTGCACAGAATATCCAAAGGGAACCAGTTGAGGAAACTCCCATCCTCTCTCAGGAGGTGAACATCTCTTCAGAGATGGTTCATATGGGTTCTGTGGCTGGCACTACTGATGTCTCTGCACAAGAGGCACAGGACAGGGCCAACATAGCTAAGACCATGCTCATGGCAACAGCAAGTGTGCAAACACAAGCTGGAAGTCCCCAGAACCAAGAAAAGAGGGGCCCAGAAGTTTCTACTTCTGGTCTTAATGTCAGTGATAGATCACAAGCACCCCAGGTGTTTTCTGATCTTGAGACAAGTCTGCAACTCATGCTTTTGACGGATCCCAAGCTGAAACCTGTTGTAGCCATGTTGGAATATCAAATGTCCATCATTGCTGCACTGGGGGCTCAAATTTTTGAACTCAAACAGGCAGAGGCTGCTCAGAATAAGCGAATGGATTATCTTCACAAAGGGTTCACCCTCTGTGGAAATAAAATTATGAAATTAGAGCAGATGATTCAAACCCAAGGGGCAAAGGTTGTAGGTCCTTCTGACCAAACCAATGCTTCCAAAAAGGGGGAGAATCAGAAGGTTCCCAAGTCAGTTCAAGCAGCTCCAACAACAACAGTCCAAGCAGCATCAACAGTTCCAGTTTCTAGGCTAGCAGTCCCAACAGCTTCTCAAGCTGTTAGCCTAGAAACTCAAGCTGCTCCTTCAAAAGCTACTGGAGTTGTGATCAGGGAAGGCATTCAAGATCCATCAAGCACAGTCCAAGCTACAACATCTGCTGCAAAAGACAAGGGCAAGGGCATTCTCATTGAGTCTCCAAAGCATAAATTTTCTTCCAAAGAAGCCCAAATTGCCTTTGATGCTGAAATTGCCAAAAGAATAGCGGAAGAACAGGACAAGGAATTAGATCAGCAAGCCCAAACCCCAATGGATGATGATGAGACTTTAGGTGATTACTTAAAGGGGTTTGTGGTTAAGCAAGGAGCAAAGAAGAGAAAGATGCCAACAGGGCACTCCAAAGCTGAGCACAGAAGATTTTTGATAAATTTTGCATTTGCAGCAGGTATCCCAAAGAAAATGGCTCAGTCCATGCCAACTGAAAGGCTGCAAGAGATTCATGACAAGGAGATGGACAAAAGAAAGAGAACAAAAGTCTCTCCAGAAGCTCAACCATCCCAAAAAGTCCAACCATCAACTCAATCAGTCCAAACTGAAGCTGATGCCAGTGCACCTGCTCCCACTGATCAAGCAGTTGTTTCTATTCCTTCATCTATTAAGAGGTGCTCTTTGAGCAACAATTTCAAAAGGCTATGGAGATAGAGAAGCTGATTGATCAGCATGATTTCACAAAGCCTCAAATCAACTACTGGTTTGCTAAGTCACTGGATGACCGTGACTTGAGAATCAAATTTGTAATCAGAAGAGAGTCTGGTCCTGAAGAAGAGTATGATACTTTTTGGCAAATAGTTCAGAAGCTGACCAGAGATTAACTGATAAAGATGTACAACATAGGGTCTGTTACACAAGTGAGATCTGCTCTTCCACAAGTGAAGCAACTCATCAGAGATCTAAGTACAGTGGTTGACCCTGAATTTGCAAGACAAGAGATAGAAGATGCTGAGAAGAAAGGGAAAAAGATCAAGCAAATTGATCTGTTTGTCAAGTCAAAGACATACAGAATCAAATTCACATACGGGTCTGGTATCTTCTTCAATCTTGAGTTTTACAATTTTTCAAAAGATATGTTGCTGCAAATAAAATCAGCTAGAATATCTTGTGATAAAGAAGAGATGAAGAGAGAATTTTTGAAGGCTATAGATCATAAACTTGCACAGCTGTAAGTTTTGTAAGCCTTGGTTTGTAAATAACAGCTTACTTATTCATTTCCATTTTTTGTATAGAACTTAAAGTCTTGTGTAAAGAATTTAAGTTAGGGGGAGATTGTTGGGAAATAGTTTAAGTATATTCAAGCTGTTAGTTAGACTTCTCAGACTGTTAGTAGTTTTTAAATGCAAATACAAAGTTCATGCTGCTAGTAGAAGAAACTCGAGCTGCCAGTGTAAAAGTTCAAGCTGCCAGAGCAAATCTACTCAAGCTGCTCTGTTCATGCTGTCAAGTGATTCAAGCTGCTCAACAGTTTCATAAACAGAAAGTGCTGATTTTCAGGAAAAGATATCTACATGAAGATTCCAGCATATGTACTATCAGAGAAGTCATCATTCGTCAAGGAAACATATCAAAAAGCAATATAAATACATAGAATAGGTCTTTCTATTGTACAGGAGTTTTCTGCATATTTTGAGTCTGTAATTGCTTTATTGATAGAGTTTTCAAAAGCCTCTAAGGTTGTAAGACCCTAAGAACAGTCTGTGTTCTTCGTCTAATCAAACAAATTAGAGGTGATTGTAATCATTGAATTCAGCAATACAAACAGTCTTGATTACTTCTTATGTGTTTATTTATTATTGATTCTGAAAGTTTTTGTTAAAATAATGAAGTGTTATTCCGCAAACTTCTTGATTAAACTTTGATTCAAAGCAATATTATTGATTTATACTCTGATAAATTCAAATCAGTTAGTCTTGGTAATTCATATCTAGATCCTGACAATAAACCTTCAAAAATTGGTGATTTTGGCTTAAAAGGTGTATAAAGCTACTTGAATCTTGTACAACCCAGTTGTTTATACCTAGATGTATCAGTAGAATCGAACACACAAGCAAGAAACTCGACAAATAGTGGTTTTTAGTGAAAACGGTAAACTCGAGCAAATAGATTCGAGATCGCTGGATAGATTCGAAGGAACAGATTCGAAAACAGATAGAGTAATGACAATTACTGTTAACCTATTTATAACACCTACCTTCGAGTCTAATGACAGATTCGAATCTACTGACAGATTCGAGATCAGCCATTTTCGAGTTTGACCTAAACTCGAATTACCCCAAACACGTAGAAAATTTCGAAAATTTTGAAATAAATTCAACTTTTTCAACCTTTTCGACGTTATTGTGTAACGGAATAAACTATGCCAAATCCTTTACCCTAAGCACAAGATTTTCACGCAGTGATTATTTTATTCAACTATGAATGCACCCTCAGTAATTTTTGACCTTTTTCCTAAGAAGAATAAAAATAAAAATAAACTAAACTAAGGTAAAATAAAAATAAAATAAAAATAAAATTTTAAAATTTTGACCAAAAATTTAACTTAGACTTAAACTATACTTATTAAAATTTACAACCTATGCTAAACACTTAACAAAATATTTTTGATGAGTATAGTCAAAGAAAGATTCAATCAGATAGCGGTGTCTGATACTCACTTTCAGTACTTAAACATTCACACTTAGGAATTTTCGATTCCTTTGATTGTTTGTCGTGAAATACCCATTTAGCCGATTGTTGGTATTTACCCCTTTAAACATGCTACATGTCGGAATGTCCCTTGGCATTTTTATTTATCATGAAATTATCTTACGTGACTCAGACATAGACATACTTTTATGATCAAGGCATACAGACAATGATTCTAACTTGTTGGTATTTGCAAACTTTCTTTAAAAGACAAACATCGGACACAGGTCTGTATTTTCATACAACAAAGCGTCTTAGTTTGACTTAAGGTTTATTTATAAAGCTAGCAAGACAGCGGTGACAGGTCTGTACCGACGTACAACAAAGCGACTTATCTTGCTAACCCGAATCTAAACAGAGGCAACAGGTCTGTACTTACATACAACAGAGTTACATGTTTTCGACTCTCAATTTTGTATGATTTTTCTATTCTTTCCATTTTAAGATGTATTTGATGTTGCTATACATCCCCAGAAAGTTTCCATACCTCATTTAGACTCAAAATTTGCATGTCTTGTACATAAAAATTAAGACCGATTGGTCATACATCTAAGTTAGTGACACGTTTGACTTTTTCTTGAATATTTTATTAGCCTTGAGATTCCCTATATGTATTATGCCTACCAACACATCAAACTAAAATAAAGTATTACACTTGGAATTTTAGGAGCATTATGTGTGAAAGCCTAAACACTTAGAGTTTGTAACGACTGTGCTAATTTTCGTCACTTTGAACCTATGCATCTAAGACTTAACTCTTTTTCTGATTTCTCTTTTTTTGTATTTTTATGATTTTCTCTCTTTTTTCTTTTGTTTTTCATAAGAAATAGCAATAAAAGAAGATAATCTACTAACTTACTAAAAATAGAAACTATCCTAAATTAGCAGACTTACCATAAAAAGAAAGAAATACTACATCTATAAAAGGAAATAAACTACCACTAAGGCCAAATTACTCTGGTTGCGCATTCCATTTAGTTGAATTAAATATTCAAACCGTGACTTATCAAAGGCTTTGGTAAATAAGTCAGCATTATTATCGTCCGTTGCCACTTTTACCAATTTGATTAAGTTCTTTTCAGCACAATCACGAATAAAATGATGCCTTATGTCTATGTGCTTTGTTTTACTGTGTTTAACTGGATTATTAGTTATAGCAATTGTAGATTGATTGTCTATCCTAATAGGAGTTTGAGTGTAAGCCAAACCGTAATCCCGCAATTGTTGTTGTATCCACAGAACCTGTGAGCAGCAACATACTCGGCCTCGCACGTTGACACGGCTACCGACGTCTGTTTCTTGCATTGCCTGGATACCAATCTCCCTCCTAGGAATTGACAACCTCCAGTTGTTGATTTGCGCGTCAAGCTGCATCCTCCGTAGTCAGAATCCGTGAATGCCTCCAACTCTAGATCTCCCTCCGCGTGATACCAAAGTCCCAGCTTCGGTTTCGACTTGAGGTAACATAGAATCCGCTTCACAGCTTTCATGTTCATCTCCTTCGGATTAGCTTGAAACCTAGCGCAAATACATACAGCAAACATGATGTCAGGTCTTGAAGCAGTTAAATACATAAGTGATCCAATCATGGCCCGATATAACGTCGGATCCACATCGGCATCACTTTCTGTACCCGGTCCGAGATTGTGATTCACTTGAATCGGTGTGCTGAAATGGGCAGTCAGTTTCGTTCCTTCCATCCCAAAACGTTCCAATATGTCATAGACATACTTCGTCTGATGGATAAACATCCCTTCCTTCTTCTGGTCAACTTGTAACCCCAAAAAGAAATTTAACTCTCCCATTGCACTCATCTCGAATTTCGACTTCATCACCTTCTCGAAATCTTTGCACATTTGTTCGTCTGATGATCCAAAAATGAAATCATCAACGTACACTTGTACCAAGATGAAATGTTCTCCCTTCCTCTTGACAAACAGTGTACTATCTATCCTACCCCTTTCAAACCCATTTTCTAATAAATGGTTGGATAGAGTCTCATACCACGCCCTTGGTGCTTGATGCAATCCATATAGAGCCTTATCTAAACGATATACTCTATCTGGATATTTTGGATCTGTAAATCCGGGCGGCTGTTCTACATACACCAGCTCCTTCACTTTCCCATATAGGAAAGCACTCTTCACATCTAGTTGATATAGCTTACAGCCCTTGAAGGAGGCAAAAGCTAGAAACAACCTAATGGCTTCCAGCCTTGCTACTGGTGCAAACACCTCATTTTAATCGATTCCCTCCTCTTGGTTGAAACCCTTTACAACTAGCCTAGCCATGTTGCGAGTGACTATACCCCGATCGTCTCTTTTGCACTTAAAAACCCATTTGGTTCCTATGGCAACTTCCCCTCGAGGTAATGGAACTAACTCCCACACTTCTAGTTTCCTAAACTGCGAGAGTTCTTCCTGCATCGCTTCAACCCAGGAGTTATCCTTAAGTGCCATTTGCACATTTTTAGGCTCTACTTGCGATATGAAACACGATTAGAGACAGGTATGATATGCCTCGGAGTCGTTTATCATCGACAACAACACTGTGTTGTTATTTAAACTACTCCTAGTCCTCACACCCTCATTTGGATTTCCTATGATGCTTTCTATAGGATGATTCTTGTTGATCCTAGAGGTCTCTATTTCGTCAACTCTTAGATTATCTCCTAAGTTAGATCCTATTTCACCTAGTGGGGGAACTTCCTTAGATTCTACATTTTCCTCCTCGTGGACATTTTCCTCAGAGTTGGAATTTGTTGCCTGAATCTGATTCACAGTTGTAGGTGCTTCTGGATCAGCGACTTCTGGAGATCCATCTTCAGTCGAAGTAGGCTCGGATGTGGATTGAAATGTAGTCCTCGGAAAGGTATGACCATCGTCATTCAGATGCAACGTCGCCATGTCCTTTTCGATTGTTCCTGCATTTTCATCCAAAGGAATGTTAAATGACTCAAATAATTTATCATAGTCAAATATCCACTCCGGACCTGTTTGGGGTTCATGTGTATAACTTGTGACTTCAATGTTATACACAATTTCCACTGTACCATTTGTTTTGTTAAAAACCCGTTTGTTTGGTGAGTTCGGCACATAACCTAGGAAGTATCCTTCGTCAGCCTTTTCACCAAACTTCGGTTGATGTTTTGTACGCAATAACGTGCATGGTACCCCAAACGGTTCAAAGCCAGTTAAATTAGGTGGCCGTTTATTCAAAGTTTCATAACAGGTTTTGTTCAAAGATTTGACAGTTAGGACCCGGTTTAAAATATGACATGCTGTATTCACTGCCTCCCCCCAAAACATGGTAGGAAGCTTTGAATCCGACAGCATAGTCCTAGCTGCCTCGATCAGTGTCCTGTTTTTACGTTCGGCCACCCCATTTTGTTGAGGCTCATATGGTGCACTAAATTGATGCACTATGCCTTTGAGAGGCAATATACACCAATTACAGTGTTTTTGAACTCAGTTCCATTATCACTACGAAGCCTTTTAACCCGTGTTCCGTAGGAATTCTCCACTTGGTCTAAGAACCCGATGAGCTTGGAAGCCGTCTCGTCCTTTGTACCTAGAAAGAAAACCCAAGAAAATCGTGAGTAATCGTCAGTGATAACCAAACAATACCAACTACCTCCTATACTCCTTTTGTTGATTGGTCCGAAAAGATCCATATGCAACAAATCGAATATTGAGGTTATGGAGTTCTGCGTCTTGGACTTGTGTGTCTTCTTATGTTGTTTGCCCTTATTGCATGGTAGACACTTGTCCTCGAATTGAAAACTCTTCATAGGCACACCTTTCACCAATCCATTTTTCGTTATGTAGTTCATTTTAATTTCTTAGGTGCAAGTGAGCCATGCGTCTGTGCCACAATACCGATTCCGTCTCCGAAGCTTTGGATAACAAACAGATTGGCCCCATCGAAGTCTCCGGCTTGTTCATATCAAGCATGTACAAGTCATTCTTCCTTGGTGCCCGCATCAATATCCACTCTTCAGGAATCTTGAATCCCGGTTTTAGCACTAACGCTTCAGTGTCAGTGAACAACACTGAATTCTTCTTGTCACAGATTTGAGATACACTAATAAGATTGTGAACCAGTTTATCAACGTGATAAACTTGATCCAACTTGATCGTCCCATTAGTGACTACTCCAGTACCCGTGATGTTTCCTCCCTTGTTTCCCGCGAATGACACAAATCCCCGATTCCCACCCTTGAAGTCTTTAAGGAGACTTCTTTCCCCTGTCATGTGCCTGGAGCATCCACTGTCGACGAACCATTTGTTGTTTGGACCTGTGGTAATCTCCTGCACATGAAAGAACATAGGTTAGTTATCACGGGGAACCCAAGCCATAACTGACTTGGTTATACCATTCTCGTCCACATACTTAAACTCTTTCAAATACCCATCTCGCCTTTCAGGTGACTTGGGTCGTTGAACAGGAGTTTGTTGTGGTGCCGAGTGATGTAAATTCACTCTTTGCCTTTGAGTAGGAATTTGTTGTGGAGCTCTTGAATAATTCGATTATACTGCATTTCAGATTGTGATCCCTGAGCTCTAACCGATGTGTGATGTCTAATAGGAGTGTGTGACCTAACTGGAGTGTATGCTCTGCTAGGTGTTGTGCTCCTATACTGTTGTTGAGGTCCAGACCTAGATTGATTTACGACTCTATTCGGTGAATTAGTCCTAACCATTTCTTTTGGTCCAACCTTTACCGGTATTTGTTTCACAACTTGTTTTGGTGTAGCCTGCGCAGTTTTCTCGGTACTCTGAGAACTACTTGTGCTTGCCACACTTGTTGAGGACTTAACTGGTGTTGGCTTCCCTGTCTTAGGTGTAACTTCAGTTTTCCTAAGCGGACAGTTAGAAGCAACATGCCCCTTTTCATGACATCTAAAGCAGGACATCTTATCTATGGACTTCTTGTGTGTTCCCTTAGACTTAGGTGTCTCACTAGTGTCTTGGTCCTTTTGAACATCTATTGCGACTGGTTCATCGTCCTGATCATTAAAATCAATTTTATGTTTTCCTGCAGGTGTTTCACTGGAGGAAGACACAAATTTGACTTTCTTAACCTTGACGGTTGTATCAGTCACCTTAGTTGTATTTTCTTGTACAGGCTCAGATATAGGTGTAGGTATGTCTTCTAAGTCTACTGATTTATCAGTTTTCTCCTGAGGTTGAGGCACGTAGTTTGCATTAAAAGGAGGAGGAATTTCATGAAATCCTAGACCTACAGGCTTTATAGATTGGCGTTGAGCATCTAAAACTTTCCCTAGGTTCAGGCTTGAATTCCTAAACTTCTCTAGCTTACTATTGGCCTCGGCTACCTTCACCTTAGTTTCAGCTAGCTCTACTTCTTTTGTCTTAAGATCTTTGGTCAAGGCCTCTACATGCTCATACATTAGTTCTAATCTAACACACTGCTCACTTAGCTTGTCTTTTAGAACTATGACATCTTGAGCATCAGCTTTAAGTTTGTCCTTAAGATCTTGCTTAATGTCGTTTAGGCTAGCGTTATCAGCTTTTAAAGACTCATTTTGAGCAGTTATGGTTTTATGTGATTCTAAGACTAGATTCAACCTATCGCTAGAAGTAACACATAACATGCATAATTCATGAAAAAGAGAGTAATTCAGACTAACCTTTGTGTTATCGGATTCCACGTTGGCCATTTGAGCGGCAAACTCCAGAAGCGTCTGATCATTCGTCTTCTCCACCCACATCGGACTGCTGTCCCTTGTGGTCTGCTCTTCCCCTTCACATCCATTCTCCATGACTTCAGCCATAAAAGCCCTAGCATTTGATTCTGGATGTGAGCTCCAGTCGTAGGTACCATCCAGCTGTCTGTCTGATGTGACGTTCAATAATAGACCAGCTAGATTGGCTTGACCTGCAGATGAACTCGGAAGGTATCTCTGTTGAGACTGATTCTGAAACTGTCCATGATGCTGATTCTGCCCTTGGTACGTATCTACCTTCGGTCTCTGACATTCTCTGGCGAAGTGTCCCAGACCTTGACAATTGTAGCACTTGACCTTGGACTTATCAAATCCAATTCCCTTATTATTCATAGTCAGATTCCTCCCAGTTCGTTGGATGAATATTTTAACCCGTTGGGTTACCATGGCCAGTTGCCATTTAAGATCCATTTCCTCAAGATCGTCAGGGTCGACCTGATCATAGTCTTCATCCCAGAGAGCAGGATCGTTTATCTTCCCCTGAACACAGTTTCCGTACGCGGCCACAATTGATGCAAGCAAGTTCAAATGTTCCTCCGTTGATTTAGCGCTCATGGGCATCTTAGAATAGCCCTGAGATGTGGACGCCTGTGTTGCTTGAGGTTGTTGTTCTTCCGATCTTCCCAACCCTAAGAACGCTCTGTTCAGTGTGTCATCAGTCTCTGCTGGTGACGACGTTTCTCCGGTGAAAAACGCTGTAGCAGTCTTCATATCAGCTGTCGCTGAAGGTTTTGTTGATTTTCCAAAATACATCGCTGGATTCTGGACTTGTTCGTAATCCGTTTCGGCCTTCAGTAGCTCGAAATGGTAAGCTCGCAACGTTCCCACTATATCTTCCAAAGATTGGGTATAATACTTGTCTTCATTAAGCTTGATCATTGCCACATACATCGCCCACTTGGCTGGTAAGGCATCAAGAAGCTTATTATTCTTTTCAGTGTCATTATACTCAATCCCGTGACTTTCAAGCTCTGTCAGCAGATGATAGAAGCGGGTTATGGTGTCGTCCAACTGTTCATCCTTCAGAGACTTGAAAATAGCAAACTGCTGTTTCAACAACTCCATGCGCTTCCTTCGAACCCTCGGATTACCCTCGCACCTCTTTTCCAGCGACTCCCAAAGTTCCTTAGATGTCTTTTGAGCGCGAAAAGTGTGTAGTATATCCTGAGGCAACGCCATTCGAATTATCGAGAAAGCTCTGTTCTCGGCTTCATAAAGTTTCTTATCATCTTCCTTCATCATCTGATATGATAAGACTCTCTGACGGCCTTCGACTTCTGAGATCGGTGGAATGTATCCTTCGTCAATACACACCCACATGCGCATGTCATTGAAACGCACAAAATCGGCGAACCGATCTTTCCACCAATAGTAGTCTTCCAGTTTCATCAGCTTAGGCGGAGTATTTGCCTTCCCAACCTCATGATCCATTTCTAGAAACTTTTGAAGATTCGACATCGTTTCAAAAGTAATTGAATTGAACTTAATAAATTTAATTCGAAACTATTTAATTTAATTCTTTCGACTTTAGATAGATTCGAATATAATTAATTCTAAATCTGTTTGGGATTAAATTCGATTAAGTTTGATAATTCAATTAAATTCGAAATTGATGACAGATTCGAAAGTCTCTTAAACTCGAAGGTCAAGGAAAACTCGAATAACCAGCAGTTTCGAAGTACCCCTGTTCGACTATAGTCCAAACTCGAAGCAAACTCGAATGAACGTAAACTCGAGACTCCTTTTCGACTGTTGCACAAACTCGAATTAAACTCGAAACACTTTTTATCAAACTCGAGAGGAGCGGATTTTGGTTAGACTCGAGACTAAGAATAACCCTAATTACTCCTAACAGATTCAAGCGCCGCAAACTCGAAAAACGGCTAATACTTCGATTTCTTGACGTTTTACAGATTAAATCAATATTTTTACAACGAAAAATATTGAGTTCGATCAAAAACGTGAAAAACACGAAGTATTTCCCGGATGACAATTTGCTAAGCTCGAAAAACACGAAAATGAAAGAATAACCGTCCAAAAGCGTCAAGAAACCTAGGATATATCTAGATAAACACGAAGAACACCCCGTAGGCTCTGATACCACTTGTAAGGTCTACCACTACGAGATCTATCTAGACGCGGAACCGTCAACGAGTGCGGAATCCTCGTTAACGGGTAGACGGTAACAACACTCACCAGGAACACGGAGACTATCAATAAGCTGCACGAACTACTACGGACGCACCTACGAATTGATTCTCTCCGAAAGAACACCAAGACTGATGATAAACTCGAAATCGCCTTTTGCTTAATCACTCTCGAATTCTGCAAAAAGTCTGATAATATTTCGAGTCTATCCCTAATTATAGAGGCTAATTCGAGTCTGTCATGGGCCAAACTCGAATCCGGCCCAAGGCCCATTCGAGTCTGTCCTCACTGACACTCTCGAATTTGCCTATTGAGGAACATTCGAATCTACCTAGGATCACATTCGAATCTGACATAGATTCGAATGCCAACCCTTATAGAATTCGAATCTGACTAACTTGTATTTGAAACTTATGTTTGAATTTATCTTTGAACATTATGTTTGAACTTCTTGTAATACGTTACATCAAGTTCAAACATACAATCAATAACTGTCAAACATATATACACATATATATCAAACACTCGTTAATTCTCGATACTTTGAATATTACTTAAACCAAAATGTTAGATCGCTTAGACTGCTATCGTCACACAGGGTGTACCAACAAAAAGTCAACTTTCAATTCATTGTACATCTTTGTGCTCCTGGGATGTACTGAAAATTTCGACTGATGCGCTTCCTTGATAATCACTTTTCACATGCCCCCAAACTTTGGCACCCAGATTCTCCCATAAACACCTTTCAGACCAGACTCACTCATTTCCATAATCTTCTTTTGCACTCGTATATCCTCAGCATCATCATTTTCTTCCTTTAAAGCTTCCACTTGAGCATATTTTACATCATCAATAATCGTGGAAGTCAACATTGTAGAAGTCATCATGTAGCAGCAGTCTTTGGAATATGCTTTGCGGCTTAAAGTATCAGCTACAATGTTAGCCTTACCCGGATGACAAAGGATCTCACAATTGTAATCCTTTATAAGTTCCATCGAGCATCTTTGCCTCATGTTGAGTTCTTTCTGGTTGAAGATACTTTAAACTCTTGTGGCCCGTATAAAGTTGGCACTTCGTTCCGTATAGATAATGTCTCCATAGTTTCAAGGCAAATGTGACAGCAGTCAACTCCAGATCGTGAGTTGAATAATCTTTCTCGTGCTGCTTTAACTGTCTCGAGGCATAAGCAATGACTATCCCGCGTTGCATCAGTACAGCACCTAATCCCAATCTCGACGCATCTGTAGTGTAACACCCTCAAACTAATCTTAATTTCCACGTAAGTAACACATCATCAGCAATATAATATAATAATCCCTAACTATTCCCACCGCACATATGCAAAAACCCGATAATTTTAAAACATTAATTTACATAAGTAAGTAACAGAAATCCCTGGTTACGCCATATACTATTCGAAGTAAATGCACCGTCCCCAAAATATAACTACCTCTAAAACAGGTAGCTAACTCCTCAAAAGATGCAACATTAACCCTACTTGGGTCCAGCAGGCCTACTAGTGCTCCGATCACCTGAGATACGCACATTTACACGCACAGGTCAGCTAAAGCTTGTGAGAATGCAAGAATAGGCAGCTATAGAATCAGCTCGGTCCTTTCTTCCGTTATGCCATTCATAGAATGGTCATAAAAGCTCAATAAAATAAGTAAACTCAACAGTAAAATATTCAGCATACTCTACTGAACAGCTATATGAGATCCCACAAAATAGCTCAGATTCTTACCCAACCCGAGTGGACGAATCCACTACCCAAATCCCTAGACCGCACAAAGCAGCCGTCAGGACTCAAAAGGGAATCAGGAGCAACCCGACCCCTACCCAGCCGTACTATTTAGTAACTCGATAGCTTGGTGTCTCAGATCTCATATTATAGAACACAGTTCACAATAGCTCAGTAATACATGCATGATAGTATCTCAATAAAAACTCGTAATAAACTCGTTATAGTCTCGTAAGAAAGCTCAGTAAAAGATCATGGAAGTATAAGTAAATAATTGTACAAGTATCTCAGAAAAGCATGCGAACTTACCTACCCTGAAGTCTTACTACTCTAGTCTCGGTTCCCTGCACGTCCCAACACTATCAACTCGAGACCCTAGAATCACAACACAGCGACTCAATATCACAATCTCAACCCAACTACTCTACACACGATTCTTAAACAACTCACGCAAGCCCAAATACTCAAACACAAGACTCACAAGACCCAAAACCCTAACCCTTAACCCTAACCCGAAACCCTAGTCGGATCGCGGCCGCACTCACCTAATCGCGGTCGCGCCAGACCTATCGCGGTCGCGGTCGCGCTGGCCGATCCCAGCCTTGACCCATCATGCTCAAAAGCAACACGGCTCGGGCTTCCCTCAAGAACATCACGGCCCGCGATCAAGGGATTGCGGTCGCGCTCACTGACAAACAGAACCAGTAAGACTCTGTTTCTTCTCAGACCATGGAATCAATTCCTAACTCACAGCCAGCTCAACAACGCCGATAAATTTATCACGAATCAAATTAAAATCATTTATAACCCTAACTCCATTATTCCAGAAACACATAACAACCTTTAAATTCACAAGGATAGCTCAACTCACATTAAACTTCATGAAAGGAATTGATGACGAATTTGGAGCGTCAATCACAATTTGGAACCTCAATCTTTACTTGTTGCAGCTTCTGGAGGCCAAAACATACACATACACACTCAATTCTTTATATTTTGGAGGATGGAATGAAAGCAAGCAACCATATAGCTCAACAATATGTACATTTTGAATTAAACCTTGTCCGACACCCAATATCAGATAATCCAATGAAAAAATTCCATGTACATTTTTGGATGTTACATGTATAAACCACAAAGTCTTCATTACCCTTAAGTAGGGCAAGCATCGATGCTTCACTTAAAGTTTTCTTTAAAAATTTCAAATGCTCCTTGGTGTTCGGCCTCCCAAAAAAACAGCGCATTCTTTTTCGTTAGGGCAGTCAAAAGAACTGCAATCTTCGAAAAATCCTTTATAAACCTCTGATAATAACCCGCCAATCCTAGAAAACTTCTTATCTCAGTAGCAGAATGAGGTTGTACCCAATTCTTTAAAGCTTCTACTTTAGATGGATCCACTGAGATTCCAGCTCCAGAAATTACATGCCCCAAAAATTGAATCTGTTGCAACCAAAACTCACACTTTGAGAATTTGGCATACAACTTTTCCTTTCTTAACAATTCCAACAACTCCTTCAAATGTATGGCATGCTCAGCTTCATACTTAGAGTATACCAGAATGTCATCAATTAAAACGGTTACTGATTTGTCCAACATCAGTCTACAAACTCTGTTCATAAGCTCCATAAAAACAGTCGGAGCATTGATTAACCTAAAAAGCATAACCAGAAACTCGTAGTGCCCATAACGAGTCCTGAAAGTCATTTTCGGTACATCTTCCTCTCACACTTTCAATTGATGGTACCCTGATCATAGATCAATCTTAGAAAAGACGCTAGCCCCATGCAACTGATCAAACAAGTCGTCATTTCTTAGCAACGGATACTTGTTCTTTATGGTTAACTTGTTCAGCTCACTACAATCGATGCACATTCTCATTGTTCCATCCCTCTTTTTCACGAATAACACTGGTGTTCCCCATGGCGAAGAACTCAGTCTAATGAAGCCTTTATCTAACAACTCTTGAAGTTGTTTCATCATCTCTTGCATCTCGGTAGGAGAAAGACGGTTAGCTCTAGGGATCAAGTCAATACGGAATTCCACTTGTCTTTCAGGTGGCACACAAGATAAGTCTTCCAGAAACACATTCGGGAATTCTAATACAACTGGAACATCAGCCACAATTTTCTTTTCAGCCTTGGCATCATAGCATATGCCAAGTAAGACTAACAACCCTTAGCAACCAGCTTTCGGGCTTTAGCAATGGTCAACAGACATAGATCCCCACTTCTCCTATCTCCATATATACAGATTTCTCGCCCCTCTAGTGTAGTTATCTTTGTCATTCTTTTCTTACAAACTATGTGAGCTTCGTTTTCGATCAGCCAGTCCATTCCGACAATTACATCAAATTCACTAAACTCAATCAGAATTAAATCAAGACTGAAGACTACATCTTCAATCACTAATGTACAGCTACGATATACATGATATACTTTTACTAATGTAATACTAGCAGTTTCAACATCAAGCACAACAGATAAATTAGACCAAGGCATTGGCACTTTTTGAGCAAAAATAGTAGATACAAACGATCTATTGGCACTAGAATGCGTGCAGGCATAGAACTAACAATGAACATACCCATGACCACCTCTTGGTGTTCCTTAGCCTTTTCTGCGGTTATTTGGAATGCACGAGCAGGCGCCTTTTGTGGCTGGTTCCAGCGGTTGACTGAACCACCACTTGATCCCCCAGAAGATCGAGTCGAAGACGGAGCAGTAGTCGGAGTTCCCTTCTTAAAATTCCTACTGTAATGTCCACATACACCACACTTAGGGTAGGCATCGGCTTTCCGTGGGCACTCACTTTGATAGTGGCCCAACTCTCCACAACAAAACCAAGCACGTCCATTAATGCACTTGCCAAAATGTTCCAGTCGGCACTTATTACAATACTGCGGTTCCGTGTTTGTGGAGTACGCACGAGCCCGATTGGATGAACCAGAAGGTCGAAGGTAAGATTGCTGAGACGAGTACTGAGTAGAACGGGATGAACCAGAGTATCCTCCCTTACGTTGGCGTTTCAGTGGTGACGGTTGAGTTGGGTTAGCAGAAACGGCAGTAGACCCAATCATGTACCCACACATAATCAGAATTTGTTCAACATTTCTGGCAGCTTCTAGTAGGCTAGATAATGTGGGGTAGAGAACATTGCTCATGACCCTTCTAGTTTCCAAATGAAGACCAGCCTCAAGTTTGGTCACCTTCCTTTCTTTGGTATCAACTTGATGAGGAACAAACAAACTCAGCCACGTGAATTCCACAGCATATTGGGACACAGTCGTAGTCCCTTGCATTAGTGTCATAAATTTTGCTTCCAATCTTTGGCGCTCATCAGCCGGGCAGTATTGCTGAGTAAAGACTTCAGTAAAAGCAGCCTAATTCATTACAGAAACCTTCTCCAAAGTCAACGCATTAACCATTGTGTTCCACCACATAACCTAATCCTTAGTGAACATCGCGAAAGCAAATCGGACCATGTCATTCTCAGCACAATCGCTAATTCGGAATGTCCTTTCAGTTGCTGTTATACATTCTTGTGCAGCAACAGCGTCTTCCAACCCATTAAACCCCACAACTCCATTTCCCTTGAAGGCCTTAAATCGAAAACCTTTGGGCTTGCTTGATGACCCAGTGTTGTCATCTTGATAATCATCATTAGCGTCTTTCTCCTTATTCTTTCTCTTCTCCTCCCTTCTTTTAGCTTCGGCCTCATCCCGAGCCCGAAATTGTTCCTGGATCATCTTGTTTTGTTCTGCCATCATTGCTAGCATCATTTCCTTCTCCAGACATATTCTGAAATTTAAAACATATAAATTGTTTAATAATCAGGTCATTTTTTAAAGACACCACCCATTGTCCAGTATAAAAGTCAATTTCCTATAATTACTAGATCATACCCTATCTTAGTTCAGATCATCACTTATAATCACTACATGTCATCACCTATGTTTGAGACCAAGACCTCCCGGACACTTGAATCTCAAATTACTGCTCTGATATCATTCGTTGTGACACCCTTACCACAATAACCACAATCATCACCCATGATTAATCACATTACATAATACATTAATGATCCGAAATTGAAATTACATGATAATAAAGTAAAACCCAAAAACCTTACGGTGCTACATGGTTCTAGTCTAGGTCTACATACTCAAAAATTTATTACAACCCAAAACAAGAATTTCCATTGGAATCTCCTTTGTTTATTCATTTACCAATTGAGTAGTAGAGAATCTTCCAAGACTTCATAATATGACCTAACTAGAAGGTCCAGCAGCGGATTTCCGTTTAACTAAAAATTGTAGATAACTGAGGGGTAAGAAAAGCTTAGTGAGTACAGAGATTACACTATCTACAAGTCTATATGCAGCACACAAGAGTAACACCGGCGACACATGTCGTATACCCTCTTCGTACACGAAGTACGGTACTGAGCCGCAGCTCCATCGAGCCATTGCTCGGCACAAACCAATCATCTGAGGCGAATTTATCATCGGGGATGTTACACTGCTCTTCGGGACCTCGGAGTGATCTACTCCAGGTCATATAGCCTCAGTAACACTAGATTAACAGATGCGACTTGCAAGCCCATCACTTTGGTACCCAACCCGAGTGAACGAATAGCGCGACCGCAATCCCTTGATCGCGGGCCGTGATGTTCTTGAGGGAAGCCTGGGCCGTGTTGCTTTTGAGCGTGATGGGTCAAGCCTGGAATCGGTCAGCGCGAACGCGACCGCGACCGCGATAGGTCTGGCATGACCGCGATTAGGTCAGTGCGGCCGCGATCCGACTAGGGTTTAGGGCTAGGGTTAAGGGTTAGGGTTTTGGGTCTTATGTTGTGTTTGAGTATTTGGGCTTGCGTGAGTTGTTTAAGAATCGTGTGTAGAGTAGTTGGGTTGAGATTGTGATATTGAGTCGCTATGTTGTGATTCTAGGGTCTCGAGTTGATAGGGTTGGGACGTGCAGGGAACCGAGACTAGAGTAGTAAGACTTCACGGCAGGTAAGTTCGCATGCTTTTCTGAGATACTTGTACGATTATTTACTTATACTTGCATGATCTTTTACTGAGCTTTCTTACGAGACTATAACGAGTTTATTACGAGTTTTTATTGAGATACTATCATGCATGTATTACTGAGCTATTGTGAACCGTGTTCTATAATATGAGATCTGAGACACACGAGCTATCAAGTTACTAAACTGTACGGCTGGGCAGGGGTCGGGTTGCTCCCGATTCCCTATTGAGTCCTGACGACTACTTTGTGCGGTCTAGGGATTTGGGTACGTGGATTTGTCCACTCGGGTTGGGTACCAATCTGAGCTATTTTGTGGGATTATAAAAGTTGAATTTTGTTTGTTTATTAGTTTTTTGTTTAATTTTAATTATTATGGAGAAGGAATATGTACCGATCTATCTTTCTATGATCTTAACCGATGAATTAATTTTGATGTGACGAGGACGTCACAAAAGTCTAAGTTGGAGAGGGTAGGTTATAACGATAAAATTAATCAATTAATGTAGCCCTCACAAAAAAAAATTTTAGACAACATTCTATGTAAAAAAATTAGAGAGATTTACAGCCCCGCGTACCAAAACAGTAAAAATTTGAATTTTCAGCAGAGTTGGGCGCAGGGGGGGGGGGGGGCGCAAGCCTGCGCTGGCCCTGCGTCCCATCGACCTTAAAACCCGATTTGAGCATCACTTTTCATCTCTACAAACCCTGGAACCTTTGTCTACGGTTGGATGTGCGGCTCTCTCCCAAAAACATCATTTTTGTGCCCAAATTTTGCAAATTTAAGCTTCAAAACACCCACATTTTCATAAAAATCAAAGATCTTGGCTAGAAATCACCTCTTTGTGGGTAGTTTCATCCATTTTGAAAATTTTTGGGTAGAGAAAGTGGTGAAGAATAAAAGCTAGATTTGTACCAAGTTCAGCTTTCAATCACCAATGTTAGTGTTTTTATTGAGTTATTGCACTTATTTCATACTTTTTGAGAAAAAATGAAAGCTTGAGCTTCATGGTCATCCATGGAGTTTTCATGGTGATTTTGACTTTTTAAGAGTCAATGTATGTGAAATTGCATGAATTTGATGATATCCTTGATGTATGTTTTATGATATATGTGTTTATTTGTTAAGTTTGTTAATTTGTCATGATTAATTTCTAGAAATTAATTTGAATTTAAAAAGTGGGTTGCCTAAATGTGCATATGTTAATAAAACCATAAAACTTGGGTGATTAGCTTAAATTAATTTTATGTGCTAAATGGTTTTCACTAAAATATGATAAATGTTTAGTGCTTAAAATAATGGAAAATTATAGACTACATTTATCGAATGCAAAATGTGAGCATAAAAGAGTATATATATATATATAGTTGCATTAATTTATCTAATATATATTGTGGTTGGTTGGCACAAATTGTAGATGTCGAGGAGAACGAGGCAACGAACTCAAAATGTTAATGTCCTGGAAGATTGGTCTCCAAACCTCCTATTATCCCAACACCCCGAACACATTATAACACACTTGTTTTTGTATAAGAAATATTCAAATATAGTGTTAACCGAAAAGAGGGTTAAGAGGAGTGATTTTGAGGACTACGGGATCCCGTACCTTTTTGACTATTTAGGGTGGGAAAGTGTGCTTGAGTTGCGCGGCCACGATATTTATCAGGCCGATGTAGTCGAGTGGATGTCTATCCTACAGAGGGAGACGGGTCGTTTAGCGAACGACTTTAGGTTGATAGGTACCGTCCATGGTAGGGACGTGGCGATGGATGCACAAATCCTTCGCCAATTATTCAATTTAGATACTGGGGTAGGCTACGAAAGGTCTAACCAGCAGGGATACGAGTATAGGAATGACACCGAATTGGCCTTTACTGATATGACTTGGTCAGGGGAGTGGACAGAGCAGGTTAATAGAGTTTTTACTCCATCCATTTTGGAGTCCGAGTCCTCCACTTCCTACAGCCGAAAGGCTTTGTCTCCGAGGTTTAAGGTGCTTCACAAGATTATTGTGAACAACATTTTGCCTCGAGATAGCGACCTGACTAAACTCAGGCATAGAGATATCACAGTCCTTCACGCCCTTCTTAAGGGTAGGCCCAGACTGTCCTTTGCGTGGACAATTATGAATGATTTATGGGCTATGTACGATACAAGAGAGAGGACGATCATCCCCCATGATTGGTTGATCTCCAAGTTCCTTGAGAGGACGGGCTCACTTTCGACCGATTCATTGTTATCCCCCATTTCGGCGACGTTCATTATGGCCGCCATGTTCCCTACATTGATTTTTAGGGAAGTTGACGAAGGGTTCGAGATATTCGACAAAGAGACAAATGAGTCCTATATCGAGGACTATACTGAGGATGAGAGAGAGAGAGAGAGAGAGAGAGAGAGAGAGAGAGGAGAAGGATGCTAATGAGGCGGGAGTTCAGCATGCTGAGCCGAACCTAGGTGCGTCTACCACGCGCAGTCGAGGTAATGACAGTTTTGATTTTGACCGCATGATGAGGCGGATAGAGGATATAGCAGTGGGTCAGGGTGAGTTCCGAGAGGATGTGACCCAGAGACTAGATGAGATGAATGGGTGTATGACCCATATTTATAATAGGGTCGATCACTTAGCGGGTCGGGTAGATCAGTTACAGGATGGGAAGAGAGCCCTGGCATATTAAAATGCCTACTACCAGCACCATGACTGGGCATATTGTGAGGGAGTCCGACATCACGAGGACTCCGTAGTCGGTATGCCATATCAGTCTTATGAGGATTACAGGATGCCCGACTACCAGGCCTATAACCCTATCGTGGATACTTATCAGCGCTATTCGGCGCATGGCAGGCAGGACCTCCCAGACCCGATGCCTCCTCACTTGGTTCTGCCGACTGCACAGTTCACCTATGGCCAGAACTCGTATACCGACTTCTTCAACAGCGTCTTCGGTACTCCTCCGCTGCCTCCTCCATTTGAATGATCGGGTACTATCCTTCCTTATTCTTTACTATTCTGTCTTTTATTTTATTTTAGTTTGTTATGCATCTAATTTCTTTATCGTAATTTTCATATATTTTTAGTTTTTAGCCGAGTCCTTTTTAGAGTTTTTAATGTTTATATAGTTTGTCATTTCTTCCCCATTTGAGTCTTGTTTGCCGATCAGGCTATGGAACATGATGATTCTTAAAAAATACATGTGCGAGAGAATTGGCTAGTGTTGACAGGATATTTTATAATTAAGAAAAGAGTCGTAGTAATAATTAAAACTTTTGCCATGTAAAATGAATTCAAGTACGTTAAAATGTATTTGGGCTTAAATATAAGTAATGTGTCAAAAGATTTTGGAAACCCAAGCAATAAGGGTGTGAACTTAATCATGATTCAGCCTCAAAAGTAAGTTAATTGTAGTCTAGATGGTTCGGGAAACTAAGTCCATATGGGTACCATTCATGCCTAATCCCCTAAAACCATTTGGTTTGGGAGCGGATGACTGAAATCTCGTTATATGGACCATCTAGCTAATCTAGTGAAAGAATATATATAGAAGCATGGTGTTAAAAAGAAAAGAAAATTTGTCGTAAACATGCAAAGAGGAAAAGATGGTCGGAAGACCCACATGTTTTAAGTGTCGTAACCTTGAGCTAAAAGGGTATTTTCAAAAGTGAGATACATTATATAAATTCTAAGAGAAGTTTAACTGAAAACGTCTTTAATTTACATGTTAAGAATTTTATGTGAAGGCTTGCTTAACATAAAATTCCTAGAGTCACTGCCAATACATGCTCGTTACTTAGTTAGTTCTGATTCCAAAAGCTTGTTCGAGGACGACCAAGTGTTAAGTTGGGGAGATTTGATAAGTCTATAATTTATATGGTTTATGAGTCATATTATGATCATTTTAAGCACTGATACTTCGTAAAATCCATATTATTACACCAAGTTTGTATTTCAGGGCCAAGATGTTAAAAAGAAGCAGTCCGAGAGAATTCAGAGCAAACCGAGCTGAGGGGGGCGCAGGCCTGCGCCACCCTGCGCTCCACATAGCGTCCCAACTGTCCAGATACGTTCCAACACATGCCAGCTAAACCCTAGCCGCATCCGGGCGTAGGGGGACGCAGGCCTGCGCCTGGCCTGCACTAGTGCAGCGCAAAAACGCGTTTTACAGCCTATGGAACCCTAATCTCGACCTCCCTATAAATACAAGTCGAGGAGCAGCTTTGGAGAGAGTCCCTACGTGTGTTAAAGTCTGCCGAAGCCCTACCGGAGTGGATCTACGATACGAGAACAAAGACGGTGATTCGCAAGCTACCCAATGGCTCAGATCTATGATTGTGACGAGCATACGATGAGCGGCTAATCCCATAGCCGTTTGCGGAGGATCTACGGCAAAGTTTACTCTTCTTTAATTTCTTATGTTTTGATGTATTCGTATTAAGCGCGATCTATTATGTGTATGCAAATGATAAACATTTGGCTATGATTATGATTATGTGTTGCGATTGGTAAAAGCAAGATAGTTTATCGTGGTGTTATTATTCGTGTCGAGTCCATTAGCTTAGGGATTAAGATGAGTATTAATGTTGCATACGCTATGCCGAGAGTTATTGGTTAAAACAAGTTTGATTAATTTAGTCGCACAATTGATTATGTCTATGTGATCGTTGCATGAAATTATAGTGAGTAATACGTATGTCGTGGTGATCCCGTTAATGGTTATTCGTCTCTTGATTGTTTATTTACTACGTTAGTTGTCTTGTCATTAATTTTAGTTACAAAGCAATAGCAAATCATTACTCTAAACAAATCATTCAAATCCACAAATTCACAGTTTAAATGCTTTAAATAAACTTATAAGGCTAATAACCTAATCCTGATTACGACCACACTCCCTGTGGATTCGAACCTTACTTCTCTAGCTAAATAGTGGATTTAAGGATTAATTCTGCGGGTCACAATGACGGCCCGTCAATAGTTCATCGTAGTGTTATTATTTGTGCCGAGTCCATAGCTTAGGAATTAAGACAAGTAGTGAATGTTGCATGTGCTATACCAAGATTTATTTATTAGAGTTATTCATGATTAATAAGGCTACGAAATTGGTTATGTCTATGTGACAATTGTATGATGTTCACTTAGTAATAACTTGTGTCGTAGGGAATTCGTAAATGGTTATCTCTTCCAATTTGATTTGTTAATTAATTGTTATTTGATGCGCCTTTGTTTAGAATTAATTTAGTTTTAATCACTTCGTCAAACAATCAATTAAACAATTTACTTGCTTTCTTAGTCATAAATCAACTAGCACATTAACCCTAATAAACCTCCAAGCTCCCTGTGGATTCGAACCTTACTTCCCTACACTAGTAGGTAGTTTAGCTATTTCTACGGGCCACAACGATGGTTCATCAAATTTTGGCATCGTTGCCAGGGAGCGGTAAGCGCTTTGTTAGGCCTAGCTAGTTTTTGCCTTAGTTTAAGTTAGTACTTTATTTTTTTCTATATTTTCATTTCTTAATTATTAAAGAAACCAAAAACTTAATAAATCTCAAAAGGGTAATTGTAGTCACACTACTTTTACCACCGAAAATACTTAGTTTAGAAAGTTCCTTCGTAGTTTATGCACACACGCCGTTCGGGTAGGGTATCTCAGTTACGATTCGAATCTGAGATCGAAAAAGTAGCCAAATCCAACTGGAAAACCGCTAAGGTGCAGAAACAACAAAGAGCAACTACGGAGAGTTCCAGCAGTTATCTAAGGTGCGCGGAGGAAAAAATTGATCAAGAGGAGGAAGTTCCAACTTTCGAGGAGTCAAATCCAGCGAGAAATCTCGAAGCCAAAGTACCGGAGCCTATAACTGTCGAAATGGGTGAACAATTGAGAAGGACTGTCGAGTCAAATTATCGCCCTGGTGATGTGTCTGACCCCTCACCTATTCGATATCCAGAAAATGAGAACGAACCCGATGTTCGACCTCAATTATTCCAAATTCTTCCTATCTTTATAGGTATGCCTAGTGAGGAACCTTATGTGCGTTTAGCTGAAATTCACAGCTATTTGTGAAGCTAATCATATTCGAGGTAAAACCACCAATGGTTTAAAACTTCGCTTATTCCCTTTTTCACCAAAAGAAAAATCCAAGAATTAGTTTGTGTCGCTACCCACCAATAGCAACACAACCTGAGATCAAATGAAGCGTGAATTTCTCAATGAGTATTACCCCATAAGTAAAACAACTGAGAAACGAAAAGAGATCACCGATTTCAAACAAAAACCTGGTGAACAATTTTACGAGGCATTTGATAGGATGAATGAATTGCTAAGAGCTTGTCCACACCACAAGGTTCCAAAATGGATGCTCGTCAAAACTTTCTTTGATGGTGTGAGTCAAGAAAGCCGTAACATAATCGTCGCCGCTACTGGTGGCACATTATTAGCTAAAGAAGATGACAAGGCTTGGGAATTACTGAATCAACTCAGTAAAGGTCTCAAGATTCATGCCGAATCTGAGAATAGCATTGGAGTTGAGGTAATGGGTATAGACAATGCCTGGAAACGTGAAGTAAAGAGTGAAATCTCATAACTTGAAAACAAGTTAGATCAATTGATAAAGGGTTTTAGCCAAAACCATGCTGCATCAGTTAACTATGTAATATGCGGAGATCCATCTCATCATTCTGAAGCATGTCCTCGAGTACAACCCACTGAGGAATATGCTAATGAAGTATATGGTTTTAGAGCTCATCGGGAGAGGGATAACCCATTTTCGGAATCCTATAATCCGAGATGAAGAAATCTTCCTAATCTTCGTTGGAAAAATGATCAGCATACTGATTATCAGTCTAAACCAATGTATGAACCACCACGAAGAGAATATCAATACGGTTCAACTTTTGCTGCTAAGGATGAGCGATGTTACATGCCGAACCAACGTGATCAACCCCATTTTCACGTGGAAACTAATATGAGTTCTTCACAATTTTCAGAGTTCACAAAATTCATGAAGCAACAATCGGCTATTAACACGATGTCGAGTCGCCAATTGGGTCAGATAGTTGAATCGCTCATAGAAAGCGGTGAGCGTAAGCTTCTGAGTAACACTGTACCAAACCCTTCACATGCACATAGCAAAGAGAAAAAGTGTTAGGCACAAAAATGCCTCAATCAAACCTAATCTATATCATAGGGGGAGATTTTTTATCAAACATGTTTGATACACTTAAGGGTATAATATAAGGTCTCTTAACGCCTTATTGAAACCTGAAAGTGATTTGCAATATAAGCCAAAGTTGTTCACCCTGTTACATTAGTTGTAACTTAGGCAGATCGTCCAAGCTGTCCTAATCTGTTGGATAGGTTTGGCATAAACTGTCTACGCTGCTCATGTCTATTGAGCAGCTTGGACCAAAACTAAAGTTTCTGTTCTTTGTGAACAGAACCTGTTCTTTGTGAATAGGATATACACTCTATGGAATATGTTTCCATGTCATCATGTAAAGTCTTGGACGTGAAGATCAGTTTACAAGCCGAAGACAAAGTGGAAAATCAGAAGCTGCTTACACTGCCCAAGCTGTTTTGATACATGAAGACAAAGTGGATATTTGAAATGGGTGACAGACCATTTCTTAAATCAAAATGGCTCTACAAGAAGAGGAAAGGATTAAAGTTGACATTCCTCCATAAGGTAAAGCAAACTGCAACAGAGACAAAAAGGAAAAGACTAAGATTCTGCTACATAGGGACAAATGATGTTTTGTCAGAATGTGCAGACTAGCAGTTTTGTCTTTTTGGAAAGGCACACCACTACCTCTGCATCCAATGAGGAAGGTTCACCAGTAATCATTGAGAGAGTGTAAAAGGAAGCTTCTAAGGAATGTGAGATAACCAAGAGAGAAATATCCAAAACGTGCAAAAGAATTGTGTTTTCATGCATGCAAGGTCTACTTAGAAAAGAATAGTTGAGTGTGTCCAAGCTGTTCTTGTTCAAGTTGGCTGTCTGTCTTGTAAAAACAGTGAGTGCATCTTAGTGGGTGAATTCACTGTAACTAGTCTGAGTGTGTCTTAGCTCAGTTGTTTATCTGTTGTTTCTGTCATCTCAGTTTGAACTATTCTGCAGTTCAAACATGTTTGTAATTAACACTTGTTGATATATACGTACAAACATTGAGAAAAGTGTGTTCAAGTTTTAAATTGATGTATTCACCCCCCTCTACAGCTTACAGCAACATACATGGGAAACCTTTTGGGACCTACAGCTAGTATCAGATCAGTTTAGAGTGTGTGTTAACTCTAGATCTCTTACATCTTCCTATTTCCCACCATGGACAACAGTTCTGCCAACTCCTCCTCTTACTATGACAATGGGTCAATGACAAAACCTCCTAAGTTCAATCATCAGAATTTTTCTGGCTAGATTTGCATAATGATGCTCTATCTAGAGAATCTGGATGTACAACTACCAGAAATAGTGATGGAAGGTCCCTATGTGCCAACTTCTGTCACTACTATAATTCCTGAAATCAGGACTATTGCAAAGGCAAAAGCTCAATGGTCTGATGAAGACAAACGTCTGGTTTCCCTTGATGCAAAAGCCAGGAACAACCTTGTAATCTCCCTCTACCTGATGATGTGTTCAAACAGGTTGAGAAAATAAAGACTACAAAAGAAATGTGGGATACTTTGTGTACCGTCTATGATGGCCCCACAATCACATTGGAAAATAGGATCAATAATCTTTTTAAACAATATGAACTACTCTTTGCAAAGCCAAAGGAGACTCTCACTGAAACCTACACTAGGTTTACTGCCTTAATAAATGATCTCAAAGTTGTTGGGATCACTAAAGACAGTTTAACTTTGGTGAACAAATTTTTAAACATACTGCCTAAGGAATGGAATTACTTCTCTACTATCCTCGAAAAACTCAGGTACCATCAGAGGCATGGATCTTGTAAATCTTTATGGATCTTTGCTAAATGATGAACAATCAAGGCAATAGAAGAGAAATGCCTTAAAAATGTCCAAAATAGGTGCAGCCTTAGTGGCCAGCGTGAGACAACCTGTTAATCAGGTGTGTGATGTGTTCACACAAGCTGCTCAACAGGCTGATGATGAAATGGAGGTAATGTCAGAAGAAGAAGAGGACTTTGAAGACCTTACTGAGTTTGATGATGAGCAGATGATTGTTATGCTTGTCAGAAAATTCAATAAGAAAAGGTTTGGAGGTAAGATTGTAAGTACATCCTAGGTGACGATAGCAGTCTAAGTATAGATAGCATTTTGTGTTAGTCAATTTACTTGATATTGAATATTAACAAGTGTTTGATATATATGTTTGATTATATATGTTTGAAATTGATTGAATGTATGTTTGAACTTTGTGTAATGTATATTACAATAAGTTCAAATATTAGTTCAAAGATAAGTTCAAACATAAGTTTGAAGGATGTATTTCGAATTTGTCTAGGAGGACAAGTTCGAATAGGCCTTAGGCCAAGTTCGAACTTGTCCTAGACAAAGTCGAACCAGTCAGTATAATTAAGGGTTAATTCGATTAATTATTAGACTTTTGGAGAATTTCAGAGAGTTTAAGCAAAAGGGCGATCTCGAACTTGCTAGCAATCAGAGAGTTTTGTTGGAGAGAATCACCGTGTCGGGACGATCCGTTGTTCGTCTATCACCATGCTAGTCTCCGTGTTTCGGTGTGCGTGGTCTATCCGTCAAGCCACTAACGAGGATTTCGCACTCGTTGGAAGGTGTCGCGTCAAGATAAGATCCGTAGAGAGCAGACCTTACAAGTGGTATCAGAGCCATTAGGGTGTTCGTGGTGTTCTTCGTGTTCACTAGAAACATCTGTGGTTTCTTGACGTTTTTGGACGACTAAATCACACTTTTGGACGGGTTTTCGAGCTTTACAAGCAACATAACGGAAAATAGTTTACATTAGTTCAAGTATTTGGTCGAAATCAACATTTTTACTCTTAAAATATTGGTTTAATCTGAAACCTTGAACAAAATCGAATTATTAGCCGTTTTTCGAACTTGCGGCGCTCGAACATCAAGGGGGTATTAGGGTTTACTCAAATTTCGAGTTTGTCAGAAAAATACGCTCCTTTCGAAGTTCTTTAGGGTTTGATTCGAGTTTACTTAATTCGAATTTGCTCTATTTTGAATTTTCCCTAAATTCGAATTTAGGATTTCGAATTTAGTCATACCTTCGAATTTGGTCATTCATTTCGATTTTAGTTGAACTTCAAACTTAATTTCGAATTTAATTCCAAACAAGTTTAAAATTAATTAAATTCGAACTTACTCAGGTTCGAAAGAGTTAATTTAAATTAATTTCGAATTAAATTAATTAAGTTTTAAAATTCAAAAATTTTTTGAAACAATGACAAGTTTGCAAAGGTTTATTGAGATGGATCATGAGGTCAGAAAGGCAAATTCTCCACCTAAGTTGATGAAGTTGGAGGATTACTATTGGTGGAAGGATAGGTTCGCCGACTTTGCTAGATTCAATGATATGAGAATGTGGATCTGTATTGACGAGGGATACGCTCCACCTACAACAGAGGTTGAAGACCGTCAACGCGTCTTGTCATATCAAAAAATGAAAGATGATGATAAGAAGTTATATGAGGCAGAGAACCGAGCATTCTCGATCATTAGAATGGCCTTACCTCAGGAGATCTTGCACACATTTTGCAATCAACGAACAGCAAAAGAGTTGTGGGATGCTTTGGAGAAAAGGTGTGAAGTTAATCCGAGAGTTAGGAAAGGTAGAATGGAAATGCTCAAGCAGCAGTTCGCGATATTCAAGGCTTTGAAAAATGAAAAGTTGGATGAGACCATTACTAGGTTCTATCATTTGGTGACTGAGTTAGACAACCACGTTGTCGAGTATAGTGAGTCAGAGAAGATTGTAAAAATTCTAGATGCTTTACCAGCCAAATGGGAAATGTATGTGGCGCTGATAAAACATGATGAAGATAAGTTTGATACACTAACTCTAGAAAAGGTCATAGGAACCCTGAGGGCCTATAATTTTGAATTGCTGAAGAAGGAACGGGATTACGACCAAGTACAGGATCCGGATATGTATTTCGGGAAGTCCAAACCTTCAGCGGCAAGTGAATTGAAGACGGCTACAGCATTCTTTACAGGTGAAACATCGACTCCGGTTGAAGTAGATGACTCCGGGAGCCAAGCATTCTTAGGTTACTCTAGACCGGAAGACAAGCCAACTCAGTCTGCATCTACATCTCAAGGATACTCAAAGATGCCGATGAGCGCAAAATCAGCTGAAGACCATCTAAATCTTTTAGCTTCATTTGTGGCCGCTTATGGCAATTGCGTTCAAGGAAAAACCAACGATCCTGCGCTATGGGATGAGGATTATGATCAGGTGGACCCTGATGATTTAGAGGAGATGGATCCGCAGTGGCAACTGGCCATAGTAGCTCAGCGAGTTAAAAGGTTCATCAAGAGGACGGGCAGAAATCTCAGTGTCAGCAACAATAAAATTGGGTTTGATAAATCCAAAGTTAAGTGCTACAACTGCCAAGGTTTAGGATATTTTCCTAAAGAGTGTCAAAGACCTAAAGTTGAGAAATACCAGAATCAGTATCAGAATCAGTCTCAAGGGAGATATCAGCCGGGTAGTTCGAGCAATCAGACAAACATAGCTGGTCTGTTAACCAAATTCACAAAGGATACATCTTAAAGAAAAGAAAAGAATAGGAAAATCATGAAAGTGAATTGAGAGTCAAAACAAGTAACTTTGTTGTACGTAAGTACAGACCTGTTGCCTCTGGTTTGACTCGAGTTAGCAAGATAAGTCGCTTTGTTGTACGTCAGTACAGACCTGACCCGCTGTCTTGCTAGCTTTAAATAAACTTTAAGACAAACTAAGACACTCTGTTGTATGTAAATACAGAACTGTGTCCTACGTTTGCCTTTTAAAGAAAATTTGCAATACCGAAAAGTTATAATCATTGCGTGTATCCCTTGATCATAAAAGTATGTCTAACTATGAGACACGTAGGGTAGTTTCTTGATAAATAAAAAGGCCAAGGGATATTCCAAAGTGTAAAATGTTTAAAGGGAAAATAATACCAACATTTGCCTAGTAATGTGTGTCACGACAAACAATAAAGGAATCAAAAATTCCTAAGTATGAGAGTGCAATACTGAAAGTGCGTACTTGACACCGCTATCTGATTGAACCTTTCTTTGGCTTTCTCGCAAAAAGTATTCTGTTAGTATAGGATGTACATTTTTAAAAGTATTTTAGAGTAATTTAAGTTTAAATTTTATTCAAAATTTTATTTTCTTGCATTTTATTTTATTTTATTTTACTTTATTTTATTTTATTTTATTTTATTTTATTTTATTTTTCTTTTTAGGAAAAAGGTCAAAATTACTATGGATGCATTTTTAGTTGAATAAACGAACATTACATGAAAATCTATTGCTTGATGTAAATAAATTTTGCATAGTTTGTTCCGTTACATGAAAAAGTTGAAAGAGTTGGAAAAGTTTGAAAAAGTTGAATTTTATTCAAAGATTTTCAAAATTTTCTATTATGTTCGAATTTAAGACAAACTCGAATTAATTTTCGAATATGTCAGTAAATTCGAACTTAAGTGCAAGTTCGAATGTTGTTAGTATATAAAGGTCAACAGTGACTCATTTATGTCAACTACCTTCGAATTTCTATCTTCGAACTTGCCCACTGCGATTTCGAACTTATATTCGAATTTACCGATTTCGATTTTTACACTATTTCTCGAAGTTTTGTCCACTTGTGTTCGAATCTACCTTCAAATCTAGGTATAAACATCAGTATTATACAAGATTTAGGTATCCTAGGACTCATTTATAGCAAAAAATCGACAAATTTTGAAGTTTTAAGGGTTTAAACTTTGTGATTCGAAATCACAAGTTTCAACCGGTAAACTTCAAACAAATTACATACATCTTCGATTAGAACCTAATAGGACTAATGATACTAATTTCTAAGTCAAATGGGGTTAAAATCATGGATTTGTGTTCGAAAGTGACCGAATTCGAACATGTTCATCATGTTCGAATTTGTCATGAAATTCGAATTTGTCAACAAACTCGATTCAGTCAAATTCGAACATGTCCTTTGAATTTATTATTAAAGTCGAAATTTTTGAATAATTTTCAATTCAAACTTATAGAAATTCAAATGTGTTGGATTTTGGACTTACATATGTTCAAAATAAAACAAATTCAAATTTAAACAAGTTTCGTTTTTATTTTTCACTTCTAATATATGTTATTGTTTAATGTGAAGATATGGGTGAAAGAGCATTTTTTTCAGAAGCATAATATCGTAATATCGCCAGACAGAGAGCTTCCCGAAGCTCAGGCCTTTCGGCGGATGGTGGAGTTTTTGGCACACTCCAGGGTCTCGTATGCACTATCCCACAATGTGCAGATAATATTGCCATATGTTAGGCAATTCTGGGATCATTTACAGGTTGATTGTACAGTGACACCGACAGTCTTATGGACAAGGGTTGGCGGGCAGCCAATAGTGTTCTCTGCTGTTATGCTTCGTCGAGTTTTGCAGCTAGGGACTGTAAAACAAGAGGCAGGGCCAATCGAATTCACATTGAACATAAGGCAAGCGGCCTTTTTGCGCATGGGTTATGGACTCGATATCGCTAAAGCTTCGTATATGAAGAGTGGTTTGAGAGGCCAATGGAGGTACCGGGCACACGTGATTATGGTGTGCTTTGCACCGAAAAAGGCGGGTTTTGATTATATTGTTTCCAAGATGCAGTCGGCTATGATTGCCTTGTTTTATAATAAGAGCTTCAGCTACTCGGAAATATTCTTTGCGGAGTTCGTGCACCAGATCACGGCTCCAGCGCGGGAAAGATTTTTGATGTATCCACGTTTTGTGATGATGTTGATCCGTCACTTTTTGCCGAATTTGCCAAAATTACCAGATATTCAGAGTGTGGCAGTTATTGATAAACGTATTTTTGCTAAATGCCAGTCACACAATGCCCGTAGGGCTGAGCAGATCAGACCACTTGATGCACCTCTCTTTGGTGCAGTGGTAGATCCAGAGTTTGTGGCCCCAGAAGGGGAGAACTGGGCTGGAGAAGGGCCTCAGCCGCAGCCAGTGCAGCAACAGCAACAACAGCCTCAGCAACAGCAACGACCTCCACCGCAACCGAGAAGGAGGCAAAGAGCTCAGGAAAGACCGATTCAGGCTTCGAGGCCAAGCTCAAGCAGAATACAGGAGTCATCAGCAGCAGCTCCATCGTCTCGAGTAGAGACTCTAGAGGAAATTTAGGCTCATGGTTCTCAGGCACAACAAGATATTGCTGTTGAGCTTATTGATACTATCTTGGAGCCTCCAGCTGATTACGATGATCTTATGAGAGACATTGACGAATATCAACCTCCCGAGGATGAGGAAACTGAAGCTGAGGTAGAGGGTCAAGTGATGACCACTTCAGAATCGGAGTCTAAGGAAGTTGAAGAGGTCGAAGTCGATGAAAGGGCAGTAGAATCGGTTGATCCATCTGTTCGAATAGGCAGATATGGATCAAGAATTGTGGTAAGTGAAAGAGAGTGGCTAGAGAATCAGATGATGATGATTCTGATTATGAAGCAGAAGATCCTACCCCTCTCGTGCCAAGGCAAAGGGCGAAAAGGCACAGATTCATGCATGGAGCTTCATCCGCTTCTGCTCCACAGCCTAAAATTCCTGCTATTCAACCAACCATCACTCCATCACCAATTACATCCATTCCATCCACATGTTAGTACATCCTGTGTGACGATAGCAGTCTAAGTTTAGATAGCATTTTGTGTAAGCTATTTTACTTGATATTGAATATCAAACAAGTGTTTGATATATATGTTTGTCTATGTATGTTTGATATTGATTGATTGTATGTTTGAACTTAGGGTAACGTATTGCATTAAGTTCAAACATAAAGTTCAAAGATAAATTCAAACATAAGATAAAACATAAGTTCAAATATAAGTTTGATTGATGAGGTTCGAATTTAGGCTAGATTCGAATTTGTCTAGAGGACAAGTTCGAATAAGGCCTTGGGCCAGATTCGAATTTGTCCTAGACAAAGTCGAATCAGTCAGTATAATTAAGGGTTAATTCGATTAATTATCAGACTTTTGCAGAATTTGTCAGACGATTAGCAGAAGGCGATCTCGAACTTGATTGCAATCAGTGAGTTTCGTGAGGAGAGAATCATAGTGTTGGGGAGTTCTAAGTTGTTCGTCTATCACCATGGTAGTCTCCGTGTTTCGGTGTGCGTGATATATTCAAGCCACTAACGAGGATTCCGCACTCGTTGGAAGGTTTCGCATCAAGATAGATCCGTAGTGTGCAGACCTTACAAGTGGTATCAGAGACATTGGGTGTTGGTGGTGTTCTTCGTGTTCACTAGAAACATCTGTGGTTTCTTAACGTTTTGGACGGTTCAAATCACATTTTTGGAGGATTTTCGAGTTTATCAAGTAAGATATCGGAAAATACTTTGCATTAGTTCAGGTTTTTGATCGAAATCAATATTTTTACTCGAAAAAATTATTGGTTTAATCTGAAAACTTGAAAAACTCGAAGTATTAGCCGTTTTTCGAACTTGCGGCGCTCGAACATCAAGGGGGTATTAGGGTTTAATCGAGTTTGTCAGAAAATACGCTCCTTTCGAAGTTCCTTAGGGTTTGATTCGAGTTTGGCCACTTCGAATTTGCTCAGTTTCGAATTTCTAATACATTCGAATTTAGGAATTTCGAGTTTAGTAACACCTTCGAATTTGTAATTTGGTTCGATTTTAGTTGAACTTCAAACTTAATCTCGAATTTAATTCCAAACCAGTTTAAAATTAATTAAATTCGAACCAACTCAGGTTCGAAAGTGTTAATTTAAATTAATTTTAAATTAATTAATTAAGTTTGAATTCAAAAAATTTTGAAACAATGACAAGTCTACAAAGGTTTATTGAGATGGATCACGAGGTCGGAAAAGCAAATTCTCCACCAAAGTTGATGAAATTGGAGGATTATTATTGGTGGAAGGATAGGTTTGCCGATTACTCTAGATTTAATGATATGAGGATGTGTATTTGTATAGACGAGGGATACATTCCACCTACGGCAGAGGTTGAAGGACGCCAAAGAGTCTTGTCATATTCAAAGATGAAGGACGATGATAAGAAGCTTTATGAGGCAGAGAACCGGGCATTCGCTATCATTAGAATGGCTTTACCTCAGGAGATCTTGCACACTTTCCGCAATCAAAAAACAGCAAAAGAGATGTGGGATGCTTTGGAGAAAAGGTGTGAAGGAAATCCCAGGGTTAGGAAAAATAGAATGGAAATGCTCAAGCAGCAGTTCGTGATATTCAAAGCTTTGAAGAACGAAAAGCTGGATGAGATAATTACCAGATTCTATCATTTGCTAACTGAGTTAGACAACCACGATGTGGAATACAGTGAGTCAGAGAAGATTGTCAAAATTCTTGATGCTTTACCAGCCAAATGGGAAATGTATGTGGCGCTGATAAAACATAATGAAGACAAGTTCTATACTCTAACTCTAGAGACTGTCATAGGAACGCTGAGGGCCTATAACTTTGAATTGCTAAAGAAGGAAAGGGATTATGACCAAGTACAGAATCCGGATATGTATTTCGGAAAGTCCAAACCTTCAGGGGCAAGTGACGTGAAGACGGCTACAGCATTCTTTTCAGGAGAAACATCGACTCAAGTTGAAACAGAGGACTCAGTGAGCCGGGCTTTCTTAGGGTTTTCTAGACCAGAAGAAAAGCAAACTCAGGCTACATCTACATCTCAAGGGTATTCAAAGATGCCGATGAGCGCAAAATCAGCTGAAGACCATTTGAATCTGTTGGCTTCATTTGTGGCCACCTATGGCAATTGCGTTCAAGGGAACATCAACGATCCTGTGCTTTGGGATGAGGATTATGATCAAGTACACCCTGATGATTTAGAGGAGATGGATCTGCAATGGTAACTAGCCATGGTAACTCAGCGAGTTAAAAGGTTCATCAAGAGGACGGGCAGAAATCCAACGTTTGAAACAATAAGCTTGGGTTTGATAATTCCAAATTTAAATGTTACAACTGCCAAGGGTTAGGACACTTCGCTAGAGAGTGTCAAAGACCCAAAGTCGAGAACTACCAGAACCAATACCAGAATCAATCTCAAGGGAGATATCAGCTGGGTAGTTCAAGCAGTCAGACGAATATAGCTAGTCTGTTATCCAATGTCACATCTGACAAACAACTTGATGGAACATATGACTGGAGTACACATCCAGAGTCGAACGCTAGAGCCTTTATGGCTGAAGTAACCGAGACTGGAAGTGTTGGAGCAGAGGAAAAGACAGGGGACAGCAATCAGAATGATATCAGTCCTATGTTGTTAGAAACGTCAGAAGATCAGACGATTCTGGAGTTCGCCGTACAGATGGCCAATGTGGAATCTGATCACGCCAAGGTAATTCTGAATTTCTCTATTTTCCGTGATTTATGTACTTTGTGTGCTACGTCTAACGATAGATTAAACTTAGTACTAGAATCACATCAAACTATAACTGCTCAGAATGAATCCTTAAAATCAGACAACGCTAGCCTATTAGATATCAAGGAAGACCTTAGGAATAAGCTTAAGGCAGATGCACAAGATGTCATAGTTCTAAAAGACAAGCTGAGTGAGCAGTGTGTTAGATTAGAACTTATGTATGAGCATGTTGAGACATTGACCAAAGAGCTTAAGATCAAAGAAGTAGAGCTAGCTGAATCTAAGGTTAAGGTAGCCGAGGTAAACAGTAAACTGGAAAAGTTTAGGAACTCATCACTCAACCTAGGGAAGATCTTAGATGCACAACGTCAGTCTAAGAAACCTGTAGGTCTAGGGTATCATGAGAGTCCTACACCTTTCAATGATAACTATGTACCTCAGCCTCAGGAGAAAACTCAAAAACCTGTTGACTCAGAGGTAGAACCTGAACCTATGTTTGAACCAGTTAAGGATAAAGAAGCTAGGGTGACTAGTAATAATGTCAAGATTAAGAAGGTCAAATTTGTGCCATCCTCTAGTGATAAGCCTGTAGGACAAGCCAAAATTGACTTTAATGATCAAGAGGAGGAACCAGTCACTATCGTTGAGACGAAAGATCAAGACACTAGTGAGACACCTAAGTCAAAGGGCGCGCATAAAAAGTCGATTGACAAAATATCTTGCTTTAGATATCACGAAAAGGGACATGTTGCTTCTAGTTTTCCACATAGGAAGGTAGATTCTACACCTAAAACTGGAAAGCCGGAACAACATACACCTTCTACAAGTGTTGCAAGCACAAGTAGTTCTCATAACACCGAGAAAACTGTGCAAGCCACACCAAAAAGTGCTGTGAAACAAACGCCTGTGTCAGGTCGAACCAAAGAAGTGGTTAGGACTAATTCACCAAATAGAGTCACTAATCAAACTAGGTCAGGACCGCAACAAAATTATAGGAGTACTACACCTAGCAGAGCTTACACTCCGGTTAGGTCACACACTCCTGTAAGACATCAAACACCAGGTAGAGCTCAGGGATATCAATCGGAAATGCCTTATAATTGAAGCTATTCAAGAGCTCCACAGAAAATGCCTACAAAAAGGCCGGGAGTGAACTTAAATCACTCTGCACCACAACAAGCTCGAAATCAAAAACCCAAGTCACCTGAAAGGAGAGATGGGTATTTGAAAGAGTTCAAGTATGGGGATGAGAATGGTATTACCAAGTCAGTCATGGCTTGGGTTCCCCGTGATAACTAACCTCTTTTCTTTCATGTGCAGGAGATAACTACATGTCCAAACAACAAGTGGTTCGTTGACAGTGGTTGCTCCAGGCACATGACAGGGGAAAGAAGTCTACTCGCAGACTTCAAGGGAGGGAATAGGGGATTTGTATCGTTCGCTGGAAATAAGGGAGGAAATATCACCGGTACTGGAGTGGTCACTAATGGGACTATCAAACTGGATCAAGTTTATCACGTTGATAAACTGGATCACAATCTCATTAGTGTATCTCAGATCTGTGATAAGAAGAACTCAGTACTTTTCACTGATACTGACGCGTTAGTGCTGAAACCGGGATTCAAAGTACCTGAAGAATGGATACTGATGAGGGCTCCAAGGAAGAATGACGTATACATGCTCGACATGAACAAGCCGGAATCTTCGATGGGTGAAAAGGCAGACGAAGGATATTTCCTAGGTTATGTGCCGAACTCACCAAATAAAAGGGTTTTTAACAAATCAAATGGTACAGTAGAGATTGTGTATAACATTGATGTCACAAGTTATACACATGAACCCCAAACTGGTCCGGAATGGATTTTTGATTATGACAAAATGTTTAAATCATTTAACATTCATTTGGATGGAAATGCAGGTACAATCGAACAGGACTTGTCGTCATTAAATCTGAATGACGAGGGTCAAAGTTTTCCGAGGACGACCTTTCCATCAACATCTGAGCCTACAACAACTGAAGATAGATCTCCAGGAGAAAATGATTTTGAAATGCCTACAAACGAAAATCAGACAACAAGTTCTAACTCTGAAGACAGTGTCCATGAGGAAGAAAATGTAGAGTCTGAAGTCGTTCCCTCGTTAGGAGAGATAGGATCAAATTTGGGAGATAATCTTAGGGTTGACGAGATAGAAACATCTAGGATTAATAAGAATCATCCAATTGAGAGTATCATAGGAAATCCTAATGCTGGTGTCAGAACTAGGAGTGGTTTGAATAACAACACAGTGTTGTTGTCGATGATCAATGACTCCGAAGCCTTTCATACTTGCCTCTACTCATGTTTCATTTCGCAAGTAGAGCCGAAGAATGTGCAAATGGCACTAAAAGATAACTCTTGGGTTGAAGCGATGCAGGAAGAACTGTCACAGTTCAGAAAACTTGAAGTGTGGGAGTTAGTTCCGTTACCTCGAGGTGAAGTTGCAATAGGAACCAAGTGGGTTTTTAAGTGCAAGAGAGATGATCGTGGTATAGTGACTCGCAACAATGCAAGGCTTGTGGTAAAGGGTTTCAACCAGGAGGAAGGAGTCGATTACAATGAAGTGTTCGCACCAGTGGCAAGGCTTGAAGCAATCCGTTTGTTTCTAGTTTTTCATCCTTCAAAGGTTTTAAGGTTTATCAACTCGACGTAAAGAGCGCTTTTCTTTATGGGTTAGTGAAGGAACTGGTGTATGTGGAACAGCCGCCCGAGTTTACAGATCCGAAGTATCCAGACAGAGTGTATCGGTTAGATAAGGCTTTGTATGGACTACATCAAGCACCAAGGGAGTGTTACGAGACACTATCTAATCATCTTTTAGATAACGGGTTTGAAAGAGGGAGAATAGATAGTACGTTGTTTGTGAAAAGAAAAGGTGAACATTTCATCTTGGTACAAGTGTACGTCGATGATAACATTTTCGGGTCATTAGACGAGCAGATGTGCAAAGACTTTGAAAAGGTGATGAAGTCTAAGTTTGAGATGAGTGTTATGGGTGAGTTAAACTTCTTTCTGGGTTTGCAAGTCGAACAGAGGAAGGAGGGCATGTTTATTCATCAAACGAAGTATGTCTACGACATTCTAGAGCGCTTCGGGATGGAAGGAACCAAGCTGACAGCTCACTTCAGCACGCCGATTCAAGTGAATCATAATCTCGGACCGGGTACAGAAAGTGATACCGATGTGGATCCGACGTTATATCGGGTCATGTTTAGGTCACTCATGTATTTAACTACTTCTAGACCTGACATAATGTTTATTGTGTGTATTTGTGCTAGGTTTCATGCTAATCCAAAAGAGATGCACATGAAAGCTGTTAAGCGGATTCTAAGATACCTCAAGTCGAAACCGAAGCTGGGACTTTGGTATCACGCGAATGGTGATCTGGAATTGGAGGCGTTCACGGATTCAGACTATGGCGGATGCAGCTTGAATCGCAAGTCAACAACTGGAGGTTGTCAATTCCTTGGAGGGAGGCTCGTTTCCTGGCAATGCAAGAAACAGACTTCGGTAGCTGTGTCAACGTGCGAGGCCGAATATGTTGCTGCTGGTAGTTGCTGTTCACAGGTTTTGTGGATACAACAACAATTGCGGGATTACAGTTTGACTTATACTCATACTCCTATTAGGATAGATAACCAGTCAACTATTACAATAACCAATAATCCAGTTAAACATAGTAAAACCAAGCACATAGACATAAGACACCATTTTATACGTGATTGTGCTGAAAAGAATTTAATTAAGCTGGTAAAAGTGGCAACAGACGATAATAATGCTGATTTATTTACCAAAGCTTTTGATAGGTCACGTTTTGAGTATTTAATTCAACTAAACGGAATGTAATCTAGAGTAACTTGACCTTAGTGGAATTTATTTCTTTTTATAGCAGTAGAATTTCTTTCTTTTTATAGTAAGTTTAGTAGCTTAGAAGAATTTCTTTCCTTTTATAGTAAGTTAGTAGGTTAGTATATTTTCTTACTCTTATTTATGAAAAACAAAAGAAAAAGGAGAGAAAAACCATAAAAAGCTCAAAAAAAGAGAATATTGGAAATTGATTTAAGTCTTAGATACATAGGTTCAAAGTGACGAAAATTAGTACAGTTGATACAATCTCTAAGTGTTAAGCTTTCACACATAATGCACCTAAAACTCTAAGTGTTATACATTATCTAGTTTGATGTGTTGGTAAGCATAATACACAAAGGGAGTCTCAAGGCTAATAAAATATTTAAGAAAAAGTCAGACGTGTCACTAACTTAGATGTATGACCAAATGGTCTTAATTTTTATGTTAGAGACATACAGACATTGATTCTAAATGAGGTATGCAGATTTTCTGGGGGATGTATAGCAACATCATATACATCTTAAAGAAAAGAAAAGAATAGAAAAATCATGATACTGAATGGAGAGTCAAAACAAGTAACTCTGTTGTACGTAAGTACAGACCTGTTGCCTCTGGTTTGACTCGAGTTAGCAAGATAAGTCGCTTTGTTGTACGTCGGTACAGACCTGTCACCGCTGTCTTGCTAGCTTTAAAATAAACTTTAAGACAAACTAAGACACTCTGTTGTATGTAAATACAGAACTGTGTCCTACGTTTGCCTTTTAATGAAAATTTGCAATACCAAAAAGTTATAATCATTGTGTGTATGCCTTGATCATAAAAGTATGTCTAAGTAGGAGTCACGTAAGGTAATTTCTTGATAAATAAAAAGGCCAAGGGATATTCCAAAGTGTAACATGTTTAAAGGGAAAATAATACCAACAATCGCCTAGAAATGTGTGTCGCGACAAACAATCAAAGGAATCAAAAATTCCTAAGTGTGAAAGTAAGATACTGAAAGTGCGTATTTGACACCGCTATCTGATTGAACCTTTCTCTGACTTTCTCGACAAAAATATTCTGTAAGTATAGGATGTAAATTTAAAAGTATTGTAGATTAGTTTATGTTTAAATTTTATTTTGCATAGTTTGTTCCGTTACTCGAAAAAGTTGAAAAAGTTGGAAAACTTGAAAAAGTAGAATTTTATTCAAAGATTTTCAAAATTTTCATTTAATTTCGAAGTTAAGACAAAGTCGAATTGAAATTCGAAACTGTCAGTAATTTCGAATTTAATGCAAGTTCGAAGGTGGTTAGTATATATAGGTCAATAGTGAACATTCATTGTCACCTACCTTCGAGTTTAATCCTTCGAATTTAACCTCTGTGCGATTTCGAAGTTAGCTTTCGAATTTACCGTTTCGAATTTTCAACTGTTTGTCAAAGTTTTGTTCTCGTGTGTTAGATTCTACCACCAAATCTAGGTATAACCACTAGTATTATACAAGATTTACGTAGTTTAGAACTCAATTTTAGCAAAAATCGACTCATTTTGAAGTTTTAAGGGTTTTGAACTTTGTGATTCAAAATCATAAAGTTTAACCGGTGAAACTTCAAATAAGTTACAAATATCTTCGATTAGAACCTACTAGGACTAGTGAATACAATTTTCTAAGTCTAATGGGGTTTAAATCTTGGATTTGTGTTTGAAAGTGACCGACTTCGACTTTGTTCATCTAGTTCCAATTTGTCAGTAAATTCGAACTTGTCAGCAAACGCGAATTCAAGTCAAATTCGAACATGTCATTCGACTTTATTATTAAAATCGAAATGTTTGCATAATTTTAACGTCAAACTTGTAGAAATTCATATGTGTTTGGATTTTGAACTTACATAAGTTCAAAATAAAACAAATTTGGATTTAATCAAGTTTAATTTTTGTTTTGCACTTATAATATATTTTATTCATTAATGTGCAGATATGGGTGAAAGAGCCTTCTTTCAGAAGCATAATCTGGTAGTATCGCCAGATCGCGAGCTTCTTGAAGCTCAGGCGTTTCGACCAATGGTGGATTTCTTAGAAAACTCAAGGGTTTCATATGCACTATCACACAATGTGCAAATCGTACTGCCTTATCTTAGACAGTTTTGGGATCACTTGCAAGTCGATTGCACCGTGACGCCAACGGTGCTAAGGACAAGAATCGCCGGGCAGCCCCTTGTATTTTCTGTGGATATGCTTCGAAGAGTTTTGTAGCTGGGAACGGTAGAACAGGAAGCTGGGCCTATTGACTTCACATTGGAAGTAAGGCAAGCAGCCTTTTTAAGAATGGGGTATGGACTGGATATAGCTAAAGCCTCATATATGAAGATTGGCCTGATAGGCCAATGGAGGTACTTAGCACACGTCTTTATGGTGTGCATTGCACCTAAAAAGGCAGGTTTCAATTATATAGTGTCAAAGATGAAGTCGGCGATGATTGCATTGGTATATAATAAGAGTTCCAGCTACTCTGAAATGTTTTTTGCGGAGTTTGTTCATCAAATAACTACTCCAGCGCGCGAGAGGTTCCTGATGTATCCGAGCTTCGTCATGATGTTGATACGCCATTTTTTGTCAAACCTGCCACAGTTGCCGGATATTCAGAGTGTCGTTGTGATTGATAAGCGAATTTTTGCAGATTGCCAATCACACAACGCCCGTAGGGCTGACGTGGTTAGACCACTGGATGCACCTTTTTTTGGTGCCGTGGTAAATCCAGATTTTGTAGCCCCAGAAGGTGAGAATTGGGCTGGGGAAGGGCCGCAGCCGCAGCAAGTGCAGCCACAGCAGCAACAACAACAGCAACGCCCTCCAGCACAACAAAGAAGGAGGCCAGGAGCTCATGATAGATCGACTCAGGCTTCAAGGCCAAGCTCCAGCAGGGTACTTGAGTCAGTGGAAGCAGGTCCGTCGTCGGATGTTGCGGGTCCTTCTGGTGTGGCACTAGTAATTGATCCTCGAGTGGAAACTCTGGAGGAAATCTGGGCTCAAGGGACTCTGGCACAAGAAGAGATTACTGATGAGCTAGTTGATACAATCTTAGAGCCTCCAGCTAGTTTCGATGATCTTATGCGCGACATAGATGAATATCAGCCAGAGGTAGAGGGTCAGGCAGTGACCACCTCTGAGTCGTCATCAGAAGAAGCTGAGGAGATAAAGGTTGAAGCAGCAGCAGTAGAGACGGTTGATCCGGCTGTCAGAATAGGCAGATATGGATCCAGAATTGTTGTTAGTGAAAGAGAGGCAGAAAAAAGAGCAGCTAGAGATTCTGATGACGACGATTCCGATTTTGAAGCTGAAGATCCTACTCCATTAGTGCCAAGGCAAAGGGCCAAAAGACATAGGTTTATGCAGGGAGCTTCATCTGCTTCTGTTTCAGAGCCTGAGATTCCATCCGCTCAACCATCTGTTCAACCTTCAATCACTCCGTCACCAATCACATCAATTCCATCCACTTCATCCACCTTCACAGACAACCAGCGTTTCTCAGAGCTGAGAAGCAAGGTAGACTTCCAGACAGTCCAAATCTTCCAACTCACAAAAGCAGTCAGCGAGCTTCAAGAGCATCATGCAAAGATTGATCAAGAAAATATTGAATTGAAGACATTTGTCGCTAATCAAGCTGCTGAAATCAGAACCATGAAGTCCCTCCTCGAGCAGCTAATGAAAAATCTTCAGGCTCAGGGGGAGAACAGCTGCAGATATGCTCAAGAGATTAGAAGAGAGGATGACGATGGCAATGATCCCGATGCACGAAAAGATAGTGAGCCAGTAGATTTTTCTTCTGCTCATCATGTTGAAGTTCAGGGGGAGCCTAGTCAGTCAGGAGTTGAAGGAGGTGAGGCTAGTTCTTCAAAGGCCATTGAGAGCGAGATGATTGACGCTCTAATGGATATTGAAGAAGAAGAGATAGAATTTGATTTTGAAGATGATATTGAAGAGTTGGAGGAAGGGGAGTTTGTGCCAGAGGACATAGCTGATTGGAAATCAGATCATGAAGTGATAGAAGATGAAGACGATAATGTTGATGAAGTGATCGTAAATTCACAGCCTATCACAGAGTTATACGTGCAGAATGAGCACAATGTGATTGATATCGACGAGATCAAGCTGGCCTCAGTAGAAGACTCTGAACTAGAGGAAGCTGAGAGAGAACCATCTAGGGCTGAACTGTTAAATCTATGGTTCCGAAAGGAATAGAAGAGAGCTGAGCCTAAGATGAAGAGGAGAATGAGAGTACCAGGCTCCGAGAATCTCTCAGGTGGAATTATAAGTTGGTTCTTCGACAAAGAACTGCATCTATTCATTCTAAAGAGGAGAGATGGACTCCAGTACCTGAGGCGTACGCTTAAAGTGTTTAACACATTGCCGAAGGTAGAATTGAAGGAGTTAGCGTGGAGAGAGTTAATCAACATCGGTGAGGATCCTTATGCTGAGGTTATAGCCAAGATAATAAGAAAGGAGGACCGATCCGGAAAGTTTGAAAGACTCAAGCCTAGGTCGGGAAAGAGAGTAGAAGATGAATCAAGAATTGATCCACATACAGGTAGGCCATGGGCTAGAATGGTATATAAGCCTGTAAAGTGTTTGAAGAAGGTGCCTATGAAGACGATGCTACAAGATGTACTAAGTAACATGAAGTGGTGGTATGTAGATAATGATACTGCTGAAGCCGTGATGGAAGATACTCAAGACAAAGTTATTTTGCGAGTGTATGATCCATTAAATCTAATAAATCTATCAAAGGATGAGCTAAAGAAGCTACATGATCATCCTATCTTCTTTCACGAAGGATGGAGATCTGAAGCAAGGAAATTCCAGAAGATAGTTAGAGTATGTATAGATATAGGCCTATATGCAGGTAGTAGTTTATATGGTTCAAGTAGCTAGCCAAAATGTAAATAGTTAGAAGCTATCGTCAAGGGGGAGTCTGTTAGTACATCCTGTGTGACAATAGCAGTCTAAGTTTAGATAGCATTTTGTGTAAGCTATTTTACTTGATATTGAATATTAAACAAGTGTTTGATATATATGTTTGTCTATGTATGTTTGATATTGATTGATTGTATGTTTGAACTTAGGGTAACGTATTACATTAAGTTCAAACATAAAGTTCAAAGATAAATTCAAACATAAGATAAAACACAAGTTCAAATATAAGTTTGATTGATGAGGTTCGAATTTAGGCTAGATTCGAATTTGTCTAGAGGACAAGTTCGAATAAGGCCTTGGGCCAGATTCGAATTTGTCCTAGACAAAGTCGAATCTGTCAGTATAATTAAGGGTTAATTCGATTATTTATCAGACTTTTGCAGAATTTGTCAGACGATTAGCAGAAGGCGATCTCGAACTTGATTGCAATCAGTGAGTTTCGTGAGGAGAGAATCATAGTGTTGGGGAGTTCTAAGTTGTTCGTCTATCACCGTGGTAGTCTCCGTGTTTCGGTGTGCGTGATATATCCGTCAACCTTACACCACATCATCCACCTTCACTGAAAACCAGCGATTTTCAGAGCTAAGGAGCAAAGTAGATTTCCAAACAGTCCAAATCTTCCAGCTTACAACAGCAGTAAACGAGCTTCAAGCGCATAACGCCAGACTTGATCAGGAGAACATTGAACTGAAAACATTTGTTGTTGATCAAGCTTCTGAGATTAAGACAACGAAGTCTCTCCTCGAGCAGTTAATGAAAAATCTACAAGCTCAGGGGGAGACAAGCTGCAAAGAAGCTGAGGTGATAAGGAGAGAAGATGATGAAGGCAATGATCCCGGGGCAAGAAAAGAAGGTGAGCTAGCAGATTTTTCGACTGCTCAGCAAGCATCATTTCAGGGGGAGCCAAGTCAGTCTACTGCAGTGGAAGGAGCTGAAGGTGAGACTTCAAAGTCTGTCGAGAGCGAAATGATTGAGGCTCTAATGGATATTTAAGAGGAAGAAATAGTTTTTGATTTTGAAGATGATGTCGAAGAATTGGAAGAAGGGGAGTTTGGGCTTGAAGACATAGTAGATTGGAAATCTGATGATGAGATCATGGAAGATGAAGACGATAATGTTGATGAAGTGATCATTAATTCACAACCCATCAGAGAACTAGACATGCAGAACGAGCAAAATGTGATTGATATCGATGAGAATAAGTTGGCCTCTGTAGAAGATTCTGAACTGGAGGAAGCTGAGAAAGAACCAACCAGGGCTGAACTGTTAAATCTGTGGTTCCGCAAGGAAGAGAAGAAGGAAGAGCCGAAGATGAAAAGGAGGATGAAGGTACCAGGGTCTGAAAATCTCTCCGGTGGAATTCTTAGCTGGTTCTTCGACAGAGAACTACAGCTTTTTATACTGAAGAGAAGAGACGGACTCCAATACCTGAGGCGAACAATTAAAGTGTTTAACACATTGCCGAAGGTAGAACTGAAGGAGTTATCCTGGAAAGAGTTTATCAATATCGTTGAGGACCCTTATGCTGATGTTATTGCAAAAATAATCAGAAAAGAGGGCAGATCCGGAAAATTCGAAAGACTCAAGCCGAGGTCTGGAAAAAGAGCGGAGGATGAATCAAGGATAGATCCTCACACGGGAAGACCATGGGCTAAAATGGTTTACAAACCCGTCAAATGTTTGAAGAAGGTGCCACTAAAATCTATGCCACAAGACGTTCTCAGAAACCTGAAGTGGTGGTACATAGATAATGATACAGCTGAAGCTGTATGGAAGATACAGAAGACAAAGTTATTTTGAGAGTGTATGATCCATTGCACCTAATAAATCTATCTAAGGATGACCTACGAAAGCTACACGATCAGCCTATCTTCTTTCATGAAGGCTGGAGATCAGAGGCTAGGAAATTCCAAAAGATAGTTAGAGTATGTATCGATATAGGCTTATATGCAGGTAGTAGCTTATATAGTTCAAGTAGTTAGACAAAATGTAAATAGTTAGAAGCTATCGTCAAGGGGGAGTCTGTTAGTACATCCTGTGTGACGATAGCAGTCTAAGTATAGATAGCATTTTGTGTTAGTCAATTTACTTGATATTGAATATTAACAAGTGTTTGATATATATGTTTGATTATATATCTTTGATATTGATTGAATGTATGTTTGAACTTTGTGTAATGTATATCACAATAAGTTCAAACATTAGTTCAAAGATAAGTTCAAACATAAGTTTGAAGGATGTATTTCGAATTTTTCTAGGAGGACAAGTTCGAATACGCCTTGGGCCAAGTTCGAACTTGTCCTAAACAAAGTCGAACCAGTCAGTATAATTAAGGGTTAATTCGATTAATTATTAGACTTTTGGAGAATTTCAGAGAGTTTAAGCAAAAGGGCGATCTCGAACTTGCTAGCAATCAGAGAGTTTCGTTGGAGAGAATCACTGTGTCGGGACGATCCGTTGTTCATCTATCACCATGCTAGTCTCCATGTTTCGGTGTGCGTGGTCTATCCGTCAAGCCACTAACGAGGATTCCGCACTCGTTGGAAGGTGTCGCGTCAAGATAAGATCCGTAGAGAACAGACCTTACAAAGATGCTGCAAAAGAAATCAGGTGTCATTCAAAAAAGGAATTTGACAAAACTAAGGATGAGTGCTTTACATGTGTCAAAACAGGCCATATAGCTGCTGACTGTGTGTCTAAAGTCGTTGGCTCTTCCTCCAAACCATACAAGACAAGAAAAGATGATGGCTACAAGGTTAAGTACCTAATGGCCATGGCAAAGGTAAGAAAGTTAGAAGACTTTGTGGCTTCTAACAAGCAAAAGGGACTTATGGCCGAAACCTGTGACTGGGAGGAGTCTGATTCATCATCTGATGAAGAAGACAACAACTGTCTAATGGCCAATACGGATGCCCCCTCAACAAGTAACTTCAAACAGGACCTGGCTGAAGCTCTCAGCACTTTAGAGAACTGGAATCCGACCATGATGTATAAGGTACAAAACTTTAAGGATTACAGCTCTGAAGAAAAATTTAAAATGTTTGATTATTTACTTGTTGATTTAAAAGCTGCTAGTGAGAAGCATGATGCTTTGAAGTCTGAAATCTCTATGCCAAAATCTGATCTTGAAATAAAAACTAATGAACCGAACAGTTTTCATGAGTTGAAAACTGAACTTGATGAAGTACAACACATCAACATCATTTTATTAGAAGAAAAGAGAGAAACAGACTCAAAGCATGCCAAACTTCAAAAGATTGTTGACTCTTGGTGCCATTCAGCTAAGAGAGTCAGTCAATGTATCAATCAGCAGATTCCTGCTCAAATCCAAGATTCTCTTGGAAGAGATCTTGATACAGCAGCTTCTATTGTTGAGATCAATAGTATGGAAACAGACTTATCCTCTCTTGGTGAGCTTCCAAATACTTTTATCCAAAAAGTAAATGGAAAGCGTGTCTCAAGAAACAAGTTTGTCAAGCCTTAAAACACTAACAGTTTGTGTGAAAAAGCTACAAAGGATAATGATGGAATTTGTTCTCCATCAAACCAGCCTACTAAGTGCCTAGCCAGTTCACATAAACAAAAGAAGGGAAAACAAGTAAAAACTGAAGTTGTGGCCATTATACCTGTCAACCAGACAGGTTCTGGATCTAAAGCTGATGGCAAGAAACGTGTTAATCCATTTAATGCTGAACAATTTGAGAAAAAGTTTCCAAAAGGAAAGCAGCCAGCATCCAACAGGGGTAACTCTCATGTTGGAAGCAAATTTGTTGTGATTTCAAATAAGGTTTTAAATCATAGTGGAAAGCTGGCAATAAATGAAGGAAAATCTTTTGTTAAAACCAGAATTGATGATCATGTTGATAGGCAACAGTCATCACATCTCAATAAAGGCAAAGGCAAAGCCATTGCTCAACCTAAGAAAACTGGGAATAAGTTTCCCAAACCTGTGGAAGGACAAAAGACAATCAAATTACATGTGTTTGATATCTGCCCTCCCAAAAAGAGAAAGGAGGAAACAGACAAAGTTGTTGCTGTTGTACCTTCCACTCAAGCTACTGGTTCTTCTAAAACAAGTGAGACTTTGTTAAAACCTGTTGAGAAACCCAACAGAGAAAGCCACAATGTGTTTCTGGGAGTACTTCTTCCAAAAAGTCTAAAAAGAGAAAATGTTACAAATGTGGAAAGAAGACTCATATGGCCAAAGATTGTCCTGAAACTGAGGAAATAAGGCCTGCTGACACTGCTAGCTCCAACATTGCAAAAAACAGCAGTGTCGGAAGTAACATTGTCATTGAGGAGAGTATCTCAGCTGATACAATCCAAATTAGGAATATTAGTGTAGGTCTCAGTGGTCCATCAACAAATGTTTATGAAGAAGGAGAACTCATCCTTATGATGAGTTCCTCTAAAAACTAATATTTCCCCATGTCACTCTGTAGGTTAAACAACCAAGCCAAGTTTGGTACTTGGACAGCGGCTGCTCTGGCCACATGACAGGTTGCAAAGATTTGCTGAGTGATCTCAAGCCTGAAAAAGGACCAATGGTCACCTTTGGTGACAATGTTCAGGGATCCACAAAAGGATATGTAACCCTTCAAGCTAAAGCTGCAATTTTCAACAGAGTGGCCTATGTGTCTGGGCTACAACATAACCTTGTAAGCATTAGTCAACTTTGTGATGATGGCTAAAAGGTTAACTTTGATGAGCACCTGGGGTACATATTGGATTCCCAAGGCAAAGTTGTGTTGTGTGCACAAAGAAAGAAAGGTGTATATGTTGTAGATATGAATTCTGCTGATCCAACAACTGAAACCTGTTTCATCTTAAGAAGAAATGCAGACCTCAATTTGTTATGGCACAAAAGGCTATGACACCTGAACTTCAAGAATATCAACAAACTCTGTAAGAAGGAGTTGGTAACAAGTTTGCCTTCTATAACTTATGTTAAGGATAAACTCTGCACAGCTTGTGAGAAGGGTAAGCAAAGAAAAACATCTTTTAAGTCCGAACATAATTTCTCTTTTGATACACCTCTCTTCTTAATCCACATGGACTTGTTCCGACCTATTAGTGTCTCAAGCCTAGGAAGTAGAAGATACATCCTGGTAATGGTTGATGAGTTCTCAAGGTACACTTGGGTGATCTTCCTGAAGACCAAACGAGAGGCTGCCTGAGAAATTATTAGGTTCATCAAAAAGATGGAAGTTCTGAACTCTGCCCAAGTCAAGCAGCTTAGAAGTGATCATGGTACTGAATTCAAAAACAGTACTCTTAAGGACTTCTGTGAGGAAAGAGGTATCTTCAAAACTTTTCAGCTCTGAGAACTCCACAACAAAATCGTGTTGCTGAAAGGAGGAATAGAACTCTCATAGAAGTTGCTAGAACTATGTTGTGTGCATCAGGTTTGCCTTCATCATTTTGGCCTGAAGCTGTCAATACTGCATGCTTTACCCAAAACAGATGCTTAGTGGTGAAAAGGTTCAACAAGACTCCCTTTGAATTAATCAAAGGGAGAAAGCCAAATATGAGCTATTTCCATGTGTTTGGATGTCCTTATTTCATCTTGAATCAAAGGGACCAGCTGGCCAAATTTGAACCCAAAGCTGATGAATGGGTGTTTGTTGGATACTCAGTTGTTTCTAAAGCCTACAGAGTATACAACTTTAATAGAAAGGTGATAGATGAGTCTATCAATGTCACCTTTGAAGAGTCCAAGAATGCTTCTCTCAAAGTTGTTCCTGAATCAGTTTCAGGAGATTTCATTTTGATGATCTTATGCATTCCAATGATGAGGAAAAGGGCTCAAAAGCTTCCACATCACCCAGAGTGGAACCTGTTAACCACAATGGGCATGATGATGATTATATTAGTACACTCTATGTGAATAAGTGTACTGATATAGTTAATGTACCATGTCCAGAACCAATCAATGCTGATTTCCTTGGATCCCCTGCTGATGTGTTCAACAATAATGATTCATTCTCAAAGGAGAGTATCTCAGCTGATACAATCCAAATTAGGAATATTAGTGTAGGTCTCAGTGGTCCATCAACAAATGTTGATGAAGAAGGAGAACTCATCCTTATGATGAGTTCCCCTAAAAACTAATATTTCCCCATGTCACTCTGTAGGTTAAACAACCAAGCCATGTTTGGTACTTGGACCGGGGCTGCTCTGGCCACATGACAGGTTGCAAAGATTTGCTGAGTGATCTCAAGCCTGAAAAAGGACCAAAGGTCACCTTTGGTGACAATGTTCATGGATCCACAAAAGGATATGTAACCCTTCAAGCTGGTGCTGCAATTTTCAACAGAGTGGCCTATGTGTCCGGGCTACAACATAACCTTGTAAGCATTAGTCAACTTTGTGATGCTGGCTAAAAGGTTAACTTTGATGAGCACCTGGGGTACATATTGGATTCCCAAGGCAAAGTTGTGTTGTGTGCACAAAGAAAGAAAGGTGTATATGTTGTAGATATGAATTTTGCTGATCCAACAACTGAAACCTGTTTCATCTCAAGGAGAAATGCAGACCTCAACTGGTTATGGCACAAAAGGCTATGACACCTGAACTTCAAGAATATCAACAAACTCTGTAAGAAAGAGTTGGTAACAAGTTTGCGTTCTATATCTTATGTTAAGGATAAACTCTGCACAGCTTGTGAGAAGGGTAAGCAAAGAAAAACATCTTTTAAGTCCAAACATAATTTCTCTTTTGATACACCTCTCTTCTTAATCCACATGGACTTGTTCCGACCTATTAGTGTCTCAAGCCTAGGAGGTAGAAGATACATCCTGGTAATGGTTGATGAGTTCTCCAGGTACACTTGGGTGATCTTCCTGAAGACCAAAGGAGAGGGTGCCTGAGAAATTATTAGGTTCATCAAAAAGATGGAAGTTCTGAACTCTGCCCAAGTCAAGCAGCTTAGAAGTGATCATGGTACTGAATTCAAAAACAGTACTCTTAAGGACTTCTATGAGGAAAGAGGGATCTTCAAAACTTTTCAGCTGTGAAAACTCCACAATAAAATCATGTTGCTGAAAGGAGGAATAGAACTCTCATAGAAGTTGCTAGAACTATGTTGTGTGCATCAGGTTTGCCTTCATCATTTTGGCCTGAAGCTGTCAATACTGCATGCTTTACCCAGAACAGATCCTTAGTGGTGAAAAGGTTCAACAAGACTCCCTTTGAATTAATCAAAGGGAGAAAGCCAAATATTAGCTATTTCCATGTGTTTGGATGTCCTTATTTCATCTTGAATAAAAGGGACCAGCTGGCCAAATTTGAACCCAAAGTTGATGAAGGGGTGTTTGTTGGATACTCAGTTGTTTCTAAAGCCTACAGAGTATACAACTATAATAGAAAGGTGATAGATGAATCTATCAATGTCACCTTTGAAGAGTCCAAGAATGCTTCTCTCAAAGTTGTTCCTGAATCAGTTTCAGGAGATTTCAGTTTTGATGATCTTATGCATTCCAATGATGAGGAAAAGGACTCAAAAGCTTCTACATCACCCAGAGTGGAACCTGTTAACCACAATGGGCATGATGATGATTATATTGGTACACTCTGTGTGAATAAGTGTACTGATATAGTTAATGTACCATGTCCAGAACCAATCAATGCTGATTTCCCTGGATCCCCTGCTGATGTGTTCAACAATAATGATTCATTCTCAAAGGGTGAACAGGCTCAAGATATCTGTGTGTCTGATAATCCTGAAAGCTATCTGCAAGGCCTGGTGATAATGAAACTGATACAGAGGAATCTTCATTGAAACATGATCCTAAGGGGATCAAGTGTCACCCCAATGATCAAATAATTGGTAACATCAACAAAGGTGTGCAAACAAGGTGGGACAGTCTGGGAAACTTTTGTATGTTTTCTAGTTTTATGTCCCTAATGGAACCAAAGAAAGTAGATGATGCACTGAAAGATGCCAATTGGATCACTGCCATGCAAGAAGAACTAAATCAGTTTGAGAGAAACAAAGTATGGAAGCTGGTCGCTGTACCCAAAGGTAAAACAATAATTTGCACCAAATGGGTATTCAAAAATAAGATGGATGAGCAAGGTCATATCATAAGAAACTACGCAAGACTAGTTGCTCAAGGATATAAGCAAGAAGAAGTCATAGATTATGATGAAACATTTGTCCTGTGCTAGGTTAGAAGCAATTTGTTTGTTTCTGGCCTATGCTTCCCATAAGAGCATGAAGGTAATTCAAATGGATGTCAAGAGTGCATTTTTGAATGGTAAGCTGCAAGAAGAAGCATATGTCAAGCAGCCTCCAGGTTTTGAAAGTGAACAACATCCAGGTTTTGTCTATAAGTTGGACAAAGCTCTATATGGTCTGAAACAAGCTCCTAGATCCTGATATGACACTCTTACTGATTTCCTTATGAGCAATGGATATTCCAGAGGTAAAGTGGATATTACATTGTTCATAAAGAACGTGAAAACTGATATTATGTTTGTTCAAATTTATGTGGATGACATAATTTTTTGTTCTACTAATGAGCAGTTGTGCAAGAATTTTTCACTACTCATGAAATCTAAGTATGAAATGAGTATGATGGGTGAACTTACTATCTTTCTAGGATTGCAGGTTAAACAAAACTCAAATGGAATCTTCATAAATCAAAGAATGTATACATTAGATCTTCTGAAAAAGTTTAAATTTGATCAATGTTCTCCTATAAAAACCCCAATGGCAACCAATGTAAACTTGGATGCTGATGCCTGTGGCAATGCTGTTTCACTAACAGCTTAAAGAGGCATGATTGGGAGCTTGCTATACTTAACTACTAGTAGACCAGATATTATGTTTCATACCTGTTTATGTGTTAGGTTTCAAGCTGATCCAAAGGAATCACATCTAGCTGCTGTGAAAAGGATCTTTAGATACCTAAAGGGTACACCAGGCTTGGGTCTTTGGTATCCCAAAGACTCTAGCCTTGAACTAATAGGTTATTCAGATTTTGATTTTGCAGGTTGCAGGCTAGACAGAAAGAGCACAACAGGTGGATGTCAACTCCTTGGTGGAAAGTTGATCAGTTGGTGCAGCAAGAAGCAGAATTTTGTTTCTACTTCTACTACTGAAGCTGAGTACATTGCTGCTGGAAGCTGCTGTGGGCAGATCCTATGGATGCAGCATTAGATTGAGGATTATAGTCTTGTATATAGGAAAATTCCTATTCTATGTGACAATACAAGTGTCATAGCTATTTCAAACAATCCATTCTTCCACTCTCGAACAAAGCATATTGAGGTCAGACATCACTTCATAAGGGATCACATCCAAAAAGGTAATGTGGACGTAACTTTTGTTTCCACAGATGAACAGCTCGCAGACATTTTCACCAAACCTCTTGATGAAGACAGGTTTAATTATATTGTAAGCAAGTTGGGAATGCTAAATAAAAATGACTAAGTGTCATTGATGTTGAAAAGTCACTTGATCAAATCTGCTCACATTCTACAGAACAGCTTGGACAGAACAGGTTTTATCTGCTCTGTACTTAGCTAGTTTCTAAGAATTTGAACAGTTTTGACATATAACAGGTTAGACAAAATAAGTCTTACTCTCAAACCTGTTTAATCGTCCAAACCTACAACCTGCTCACTCTGTTAATCTGTCATACAAGGCAAAGCCTTGTAACCTGCTCAGTTATTGAACAGGTTTCACAATGAAACCTATATTCATATAGCTGCATAGGTTTCATGAACAGCTTGAAGAGTGATCAGTGTGTGATAAAACATTTTCATCGCAGGTTTGAACAACAGCTTAGAACATCAGTTTTTAATTAACATTACTTCACATTTAAGATACTTAAATTAAGTATTTATTTATCTTAATTACATGCGGATAACATTTGTTACATGTGTTAGTGGTTAAAAAGGTCAAGTTGGTCTGACAAACGTGCTGACGTGGTAAACCGTTCCGTTTTCTGTTAGTAACATTTCAAATCAACCGCCTAAACCTTTCTCTCTCTTACTTACTCACATTCAAATCCTATAAATACCCAAATCACTGTTTCATCTTCTTCTTCTTATCTACTGCTTCCCTAATCATCTGAAAAACCCTAAACGACTAAGTGTCCAAACACAGTGCATCCATCCTACTCTCACAAACAGCTTACCAAAACAACCCCTTTGTTCCTGTGTATCTTGGTGACGATGTTGAGAAACACCCCTCTGTCAACACCATGCTCACAATCAAACCACCAATTATATTGCCAACTTAACCATTCCCAAAAACTATGTTGGGAAAGGTTATGAACCTATGGTGGAGTTTCTGGAAGCCCATCCCCTGCACTATGCTATGACCGCATCTCCTGGTGTCATGTTCCAGGAGATGGTTTATGAGTTTTGGTATACTTGTTCTTATGATCCTTCTACCAAAACTATAAGGGGGACAATTCTCAACGGCACTAAATCTGTTGAAATAACTACTTCTCTCCTTAGGGAAGTTCTTCATCTTCCAGTTGCTGAGAAGTATGACAAACCTCAGCCTGAGAACGAGCAAATGGCCAACCTGCTACGCTTCTGTGGTGTAGCAAAACCAAAGGTCGGTGCAACTCTATTTAGGAGGGACCTCTCCCCAACTTACAGCTTTCTCTTCGCCTCAGTGGTGATGAGCTTAAGCTGCAAAGTTGGTTCTTTTGACCAACTCAGCAGGGATGAAATTCCTGTATTCCTACAGCTTGTGGATGGGACTACTATTAACATGGCAAAATGGACATTCCTTAATTTGAGGAACTTGGTTCAACAAGAACAACGTCCAGCAGCTGTCAGATATCCATGGTTTTTAAGCCTTATTTTCAAGCACGTTTGTGGTGAGCACCTTTACAACTCCCAACCTCTCTTGACTAATACAGTGCTTCCTGTTATAGGAAATAGGGTATGTTACACCCCATTACTTGGTAATGAACCTCCTCTACCAACTCCAATAAGGAGGTTGCTTGGTTTGGTGGAAGGACCTTCCACTCAGGAGGTGGATCCTATAACATCCCTAAATTTAAACGCACATGTAATCTGTAATTTAAAGACTCATTTGATGTATTAATGAATCATTATTATTTTGGTTTAAGCAAATATCATTCACAAATTTTAAATATGAAAAGCAATGAGGAGAAATCCTCATTTATGTTTTCTGAGGAAGCATGACAATAAGAAACCGACCCAGATATTTAACATTAAGGGGTGTAATGTGCAAATAAGGCAAAGTAGCAAATAAAAAGAGAAATTCACTCATTTTAAACAATCTCACTTTCTCTCTCTACTCTCCCGTCTCTCTCATTCTCTCTATAAGAACCCACGGGTTCTTCATATATTGCAAATCAAGATCATCAAATAAACTGAATTAAGTGCTGAAAATTTGGATACAACTTGCATATAAGGAACTACTTACACTGCAAGCAACAAATCGAGGTAATACTTACTCCAAATTTACGATTTTGAGACTTTTGTGTTTGGTTTTTATGAACACAAAATCATAGATTCTGGAATTTGATGTTATTGCATGTCATAGATTCTTGCTGAAACATTTAAATCGAGTATGAGAGATGTTGTATACCAATTTTCAGATTCTGATTCGAAGTATAAGTATGATTTTCAGAAATTACTATGTGTTTTAGTATGTGTTCATCGACAGTGATGAAAAATTGGACAAAAAGGACTGATTTTGGTATTTAAGTCATGTTTCATGTTATAAAGTGTTAAAAGTTTACAAATAAGTTCATATCAATAGTTTTTAATCACAAAACATGCATATATTACCAAAAGTGAAATCTGAAAAATAGTGGAAAAGTACAAGTGTGAAACTCGGACCTGATGAACACAATTCGGGTCATCCGAATTTCGGACCTAGCCACAATTCGGATCCATCCGAGTTTGGGTCGAATCCGAGTTTAGACCACATTCAATCTGGGATGGAAATTCTTGGAAAATCACTAAGTACAGACACAAATTTCGGACCAACAGTTCATCCGAATTTCGGATCTAGCATCATCCGAATTTCGGATGGGGTTTACAGAACAAATTACTAAGGATGAACTTCGGGCCATCCGGATTTCAGGTTCATCCAAAATTCGGATGTGGTCTGAATTTCGATTCAATTTACTTAACTTTTCAGAATCAAGTTTTAAGCAGATACTAACATTGATACACTAGTATACTGACGTAAGAGGATCTTTGTGGTGTTATCTAACACACATTGATACAGAGCCAAATTACACTGAGTAAAACCACTGTGAGTAATAGATTATTATTCAAACATTTATTGTCTTTGCATTCATTTACTTTTCATTGCATGTTCCTGTTGTTCAATATACATCAATTGGCACTCACATATGATTCATTGTTATGATGCACACTCATACTTGACATGTGACAAACATGTAGCCAGCGTTCATTTGAAAGTGCATCTTATAATTCATGCTTGCACTACATGATGATAAATTCACAATCTGATGCGACCTGGACTGGGGTTGACAGCGTGGGGACTGATCATCCCATTCACTTTCCTGGTCACGTTCGGCACATCCCCGAACAGCATTTGGAACTGCCAAACCTCATCCTTGCACTGCATGGTTTTCACTTGTAATGGGGCTTGCACTGCCCGTTTTCACAATAGTTTGTAAAGAAATATCTGTTGAATATATAATCTGTTATCTCACTAAGCATTAGCTTACCCGTTTACTTTCAATGTTTTCAGGCAAAGGCAAAGGTGTAGCTGGACCTTCCTCCTAGGCATATCATTTCGTATCTTGGTGACCTTAAAAGTTATTTTGGTACATGGTCGATATTTCTTGGGGGCTGGGGTTTCATGCTTTTAAAACAATTTATGACGTTGTAATAGTTAGATTATCACACTGTAATTTATACATTTTCTTGCTTTAGAGTGGAGCTACTTAAAACTGCTTTAAGTTTATCAATGTAATTGCATGTTAATTATTGGGTTATATGTTGATCCTGGTGTTATCAATTATATTATAAATACATGAGGATGTTTCAGATCCAATCATTGCTCCCAAAGGAAAATCCAAATCACGGTCTAAAAAGGCAAAACATGCCTTGAAGACTAGTGAAGCTGGGCCTGTCACCAAGAAGGCCAAAACAGCTAAGTCTGCACCCTCAGCCTCAGTGGCTGAGGGGGAGCAGGCTAGTCACCCTAGTTCATCCGTTGAACCTGAATCCTTTGTGGCTGGTGCCTCTATGGCACCTGAGACTATGGAACAGGAAAAACCTCCTGTTTATAACCCAGTCTCCCCACCAGTCCAAAAAGCACAACCTACCACCTATCCTCAATCCCCCACTATATCATACTCCAGGCTAAGAAAGAAATCCTTAGCCAAAAAGAAACCCTCCACTACCCAAACTAGCCCCTCTGACCCCTCCCAGTAGAAGTCAGTTGATAAAGAAGCAACCCCTGCTACCTTTGCTTCTCCTATTTTGGGAGTAAGTGCAACCACTATGGAGCAGGCTTTACTCCATACAGTGTCCACCCTGAGTCAGCCCCAACCCTCTACTTCCTCACAAAAGGAGCCAGTTATACAAAAGTAGACTACCACATCCACTATCCCAGCCTCCCAACAGGCTGAGGATATTGAATAACAGGAGTTCACTCCACTCCATACTAAGTCCACACAGTCTCCACCTCATATTTTTTCTACACCTTCTGAGTCTGCACAAGGCGCCAAAGCTGCTGGTACAGAACAACCAGCAGATCAGCCTTCACCTTCTGTTCCTCATGACAAAGTTGTTCAACACCCAACAGCTGTTGAAGGACTAACAACCCAAGCTGATGAGCCTCAGGGTATGTAACAACCCTCTGGTGAAGCTACTCCCCCAAGTGCAAATTCCATCATCAGCTTTCACCATTGATGATGTTAAAATGCACATCCCCTCTCCCCATGAAGAGGTGCCTGCAAACCAAGGTACTATTGAAGGAACCACCCCTGGTCTTAATGAAGGTTTTACGATGCTAGTGACATCTGAAGGACCCCCATCCCCAATAACCTCACCTCATGATGCAGATACTGCCACTGCTAAAGGTTCTATTGATCTTTCCAAGCTGGGTCACTTAACATATGCCCAGGCTATGGAACTTCTTTCTAAAGTACCTTTACCATCTCCCAGTGACCCCCATACTCCTCAATCGTCACCATCACACTCATCCCCATCAACCCAATCCAAACAGTCAACTCACACACCTCCATCTCCCAAGGAACTTTCTTTGAAGGACCAGCTTTCTGTGTTGTCCAACAAAGTTGGTTCTTTGGAAACTACTATGACTTCCCTCGCATCTATCATTATAGACTTTGTATCTGCTCAGCTTAAAGGTTTTCTTGATTCGTTCAAGACTTCCTTTCCAACCCCTGCTCCCCAACCTGATAATTCTTCTCAGCTGCTTGCACTCACTGCACAACTGTAACAACTCCCCTCCTCCCTATTATCAATTCTTGCTCACCAATAGGACTCTGTGTCCAGCTTGTCAGTTGTTTCCCAACAGCTGTCAGGTCTTGCTGAAACCTGCTCTACTACACTTCCCTCCACACTGGCCTCTCTAAATACCTTAGTGGTATCTCTGTCAAATTGTGTGGCAACAAACTTCGATGACATGCATGAGTCTCTTGAATTCACTCTTGCACAGCTTCAGAGTTTGGTGTTCATAGACTCTGACAGGACTGCTATTTCCTAGCTCTCATCCTTTGCCACTTCCCATTCTTCATCTCTTCAAACCTGTGTTAGGTAGCTTACAGAGGTTAAGGACAACCTAGCTTTCTTAGTGCATAGTCTGCTTGGTTCAAGACCTGTTACCAAACCTGCTGTTGTCCAGCCTGTTGGATCTGTTCCTTCAGGCTGAACTATTGTTTAAGGCTCTGTGTCATCTCCTTCAAAAGGGGAGAAATCTAAATCTGCCTCAAAGACAAAGTCCAAGGGGGAGAAATCTTCGTCTCCTTCTAAAGAGAAATCAACTTCAGCAAGCCAAGCAGCTGGTCACTCACAAACTGGTGTTGCTGCAGGTACTTCCACAATCTCTGAATCTCAGCCTACTCAGGCTGGATCTCCAAGCCCTGCACCATCTAAGGGGGAGGAATCCATTCCTGAGGACAAGCCAAGCAAAAGGAGACACTTAATCTTGGAAGAGGAAGAAGAGGACACTGAAACCGTCAAGATCAGGGCAGCAAAGTGCAAAGGCAAGGCCACTATGGACACTGGCTCTCTGAAAGCTGCTCAACTAAAATTTGACAAATCTCAGGCAAAAGATATGGGTATTCTACTGGAGACTTATTATCAATGGAAACAAGAGCAGCTTGAGATCCTTGAAAGAAATAAAAAGGAAGAAGCTTCTGCTAAAGCGTTTGCAGCCAAGGAGGCAAGAAAAATCAAAATGCCCTCCTTGGATGTTCAAAGGAAACTGATAGAAGCTGCTAATGAGTCAGCGACAAAGAAAGAGCAGAGTTTACAAGTCTTGGTGACCAAAACAAAGCCTGTATCCTCATCAGCTAAATCCCAAGTCCACTTTGACAATATGGCAAGAAATAAGTTCTTTGATGTTGCAGATAGAAGACTTGCCAAAGAAACAATTGTCAAAGCTGTCTCCATCTCAAGAAAAGGTAAACAGTGAAGACTTCAAATTACAAGGCACGGTGCTGATGATCCTGAATTAGAAGCCTACGAGTCCACTGATGTTGCCTGCATGGGATACAGAGAATGGGTTGAATTGGTTGTTGCCCTGAGCAGATCAAAATCTGACACTGCTAAGACTGTCAGGGAATATGTCAAGAAGCCGATGGAAAAAGTGAAAGATTTGGGCCTGATCTCTGAAGAACTAATCAAGGGTACCTCACAAGTGGAACTAAAAATTAAGCCTAGGAGACAAATAAAGGATACAGAGCTGGAAGAGCTGATAATAATGATCGAACAGGGAATGTACAGTGTTGAAATCAAAGGGATTGATCACAGCTTGCCAAAGGGAGTTGAGATCCTTTTTAGGTCATGCTGGATTCTATCAGCGATTTATTAAGGATTTCAGTGCAATCTCAAGACTATTATGTAATCTCTTGGCAAAAGACACAGAATTTAACTTCGATGAAGCATGCATGCAAGCATTTGAGAAACCGAAAGCGAAGTTAACCGTAGCACCAATTCTACAATCTCCAGATTGGTCTCAACCATTTGAGATCATGTGTGATGCGAGTAATTATGCAGTAAGTGTTGTGTTTGGCCAGAGAATTCAAAATTAACCTTTGGTCATTTAGTATGCAAGTAAAACTTTCAATGAGGCATAGATGAACTACACTACTACGGAAAAAGAACTGTTAGCCGTAGTATTTGCCCTTGATAAATTTAGATCATATATTTGGGGGGGAAAACTAGTTGTGTACTCAGACCACAGTGCTTTAAGGCACTTATTAGCAAAGAAGGATGTCAAGCCTCGATTAATTCGGTGGATCCTTCAATTACAATAATTCAATTTAGAAATAAGGGATAAGAAAGGCACTGAGAATGTTGTTGTCGACCACCTATCTAGGCTCTCAATTCTTCCATTAGACTTAACTGATCACATTAGGGACTCCTTCCCTAATGAACAATTATTATCAATTTCCAAAATACCCTGGTTTCCATTAGATATAGGTTAAAATTATATGTACCATGAGCCACCAATAATATGCTAGTCTCTGAACTAATTAGGTTAGAAGATCTCAAACATAGTTAGACTAGTATAGGAGCAGTACGTCTGGCTGAAGACGTAAAACTTAGTGCTTCCTGGGAGGCAACCCAGGGAACTTTGTGAGTGTGTTTCTGGAAACCCTCACAAGACAACACTCGTCCACTCGGGATACCGAGTGGTTTAACGGCTTGTTGCACATGCTAAGTACAATCGTGATTCCCTAGGAAAAGGCGGATTATTTTAATTATTTCTTTCTTTTAGTTAAATGTTAGTGTCACCAACTAAGTTGGGGAGGGTTTCCTATCTAATTTTAGTTATTACTAGACTTCAGTTTACTTTGAATTTTATTTTTACTTTAGTATTTACTTTTTATATATTTAGATTCATCTTACCCAAATAAGCAAAGACTACGACTAATAATGAGATTTTGTTCATTGTTGGCTCAACATAAATTTTATTTTATATGGCGAGGACGTCACGATGGTCTAAGTTAGGGAGGGTAGGTTCTATGAAATGTTTAATATGATCTAACAATCCTCCACCAAACTAAATTATTAGACTGAAATTTGACCACCTGGGTAGAGAACTACAACATATCATGAACAACAAAACTGGACATATTGAGAGGGGGTTCGACATCACGAGGATTCTCAGGCTGGTAGCTTTTTTCAATTGTATCTTTTGTCCTCCTCCTTACCAATGATCAAGTACTATCGTTCCTTGCTCTTTTCTTTTGTTATACTCAGGTTTGCTTGTTTGGGTTAGAATTTTAATTTTTACAATTTTGTTTCAGTGTTTGTATGTGATTTGTTTTCATTTGCTGAGTCCTATTAAATGAGATTCTTTAGTGTTAATGCAGTCTTTCTAATTTCCCCAATGGTTCTTGTTGTCGATCAGGCCGTGAAAAATGATGACACAGAGAAAAATGTACCCGGAATTAGTTAGTGTTAGTATAAAATTCTAGAATTATGTTAGGCGTCGTGTTAATAATTAACATTTTAATGTAAGTTGAGTTCAAGTAAGTTAAGGTACAATTGTGCTTAAATGAAAATAATGCATAGAGGGAAAAGATGGTCAAAAGACCCACGTGTTTTTAGACTTGTAACCTTGAGCTAAAATGGTAATTTCCAAAAGTGAGATGCATTATAATTACTTAGAGAAAATGTGTTTTAACTGAAAATATTCTTTAGCTTACATTCAAAATTTTAATGCGTTATTGTGAAGGCTAACTTAACCTAGACTTACTGAGCACACTGCTAATACAATCGGTACATAGTTAGTTCTGATTCTAAGACTTTCTCGAGGACAATCAAGAGTTAAGTTGGGGAGGTTTGATGAGACTGTATTATTGTGTTTTTCGGTAGTCTTAGAGGCTTATATTTTCATGTACACTTCGTCACTTTAGTACACTTACACATTATTTGCTTTTCAGGGTTAGGAATTCATTTAGAAGCAGCTCGTAAAAAGTCAGCTCGAGAGATGCATGTAGGGGTGCAGGCCTAGGCCGCCCTATGACGCCAAAACAGTGAGTTTTGAGAGCTAGAGAGCAGTTCCAGCGTACCCGGGAACAGACTGGCGTACCCCGGCCACAGGGGGGCCCAGGGCTACGCCTAGTGCTATGCCTCTGAGGCATAAAAACCCTGAGGCTGCTTTTTGACGTCCTAACCCCTAGAAATCTCGACCTCTATAAATAGGGGGCGCCTGCCATACGAATTCGAAGTCCCACATTATTAAAAATGCCGGCGGAGCCCTGCTGCGGTCGATTCACGGATCAAAGTACGAAGAATTGGAGTGTCGATCTTTCACCATCTACAAGCCTGAAGATGATTTCCACAATCATTGGCGGTCAAGAACACGTTATGGAAGGCTAAACACTCCGTAATCATTTGTTGAGGATCTATGGCTAAGTTTTACTATTTTGAACATTACTATTTGTATTGATGTGTTTGTGTTTCTTGAATATTTTATTATGCACAGATGATGTACTTGTGATTGTTATTATGAATGAATTATTTGATTGGTAAAGCAAGATAGCTCATCGTAGTGTTATTATTTGTGCCGAGTCCACAGCTTAGGGATTAAGACAAGTAGTGAATGTTGCATGCTCTATACCAAGATTTATTTATTAGAGTTATTCATGATTAATAAGGCTACAAAATTGGTTATGTCTCTGTGACAATTGTATGATGTTCAGTTAGTAATAACTTATGTCGTAGGGAATTCGTAAATGGTTATCTCTTCAAATTTGATTTGTTGATTAATTGTTATTTGTTGCACCGTTGTTTAAAATTAATTTAGTTTTAATCACTTCGCCAAACAATCTATTAAACAATTTACTTGCTTTCTCAGTCATAAATCAACTAGCACATTAACCTTAATAAACCTCCAAGCTCCCTGTGGATTTGACCCTTACTTCCCTACACTAGTAGGTAGTTTAGGTTATTTCTACGGGCCACAACGACGGCTCGTCACTAAAGAATTAGAGAATGGGAAGGAAATAGAACAGGTCCATCTATAGTTGATGTGTAGATGAAGAAGGGAAGTTGATCCTTAGTTGGTCATGCTTACCATTAACTACTCCCAACAAAAACAGTCCATTAGTTGTGCATGTAATTTTTTTTTTTTGTAATGTACATCTGTTGTACTTTTCTTTGTAAACATCAGTTGTTGTTTAGACAGCTTTCATTATATATAAGCTGATCATTTACTTTACTTCAATGTTGTAAATTCCTTTTTGCATCTGTATTGTAAAAGTATACGATAAAAGCTGATGTAGTCAGACTTAGCCTGAATATTGCAAATAGGGGGAGATTGTTAGGCACAAAAAGGCCTCAATCAAACCTGCTTCATATTATCTTAAGAAGTCTGAACAAAAACAACAAAAACAACAACTTCAAGGTTCATCTACTGCTGAGTAGATGAAGAATGGAAGTTGTTCATTAGTTGGACAGGCTTACCATTACTTGCTCCCAACTTCAACAGTCCAAATATGTTGAAACTTCTCTGTGTACATTAGTTATACTTATTTACATTTGTTGTAATCCTTTTTCAGTACATCAGTTGTACTTATGTAAAAATATATGTTGTTTGAATCAATATCAGTATATATAAACTGATCTTTTACTTTACTTAAATGTTGTACTTTCGTTTCAGCAAATGTATATATATATATATATATATATATATATATATATATATATATATATATATATATATATATATACATATGGTGATCATTGATAGAATCAGCTTAGTTTGATTATTGCAAATAGGGGGAGATTGTTAGGCACAAAAAGGCCTCAATCAAACATGCTCTATATCATAGTGGGAGATTTTTTATCAATCATGTTTGATACACTTAAAGGTATAATTTAAGGTCTCTTAATGCCTTATTGAAACATGAAAATTTATTTGCAATATAAGCCAAAGCTGCTCACCATGCTACATTTGTTGTAACTTAAGCAGATTGCCCAAGCTGTCCTAATCTGTTGGACAGGTTTGGCATAAACTGTCTACGCTGCTCATGTCTGTTGAGCAGCTTAGACCAAACTAAGTGTTCTATTCATTGTGGACAAAACCTGTTCTTTGTGAACAGGATATACACTCTATGGAATATATTTCCATGTCATCATGTAAAGTCTTGGACGTGAAGATCAGTTTCCAAGTCAAAGACAAAGTGGAAAATCAGAAGCTGCTTACATTGCCCAAGCTGTTCTGATACATGAAGACAAAGTAGATATTTGAAATGGGTGACAGACCATTTCTTATATCAAAATGGCTATACATGAAGAGTAAAGGATTAAAGTTGACATTCCTCTTTAAGTTAAACCAATTTGCAATAGAGACAAAACGAAAAAGACAAAGATTCTGCTACATAGGGACAAATGTTGTTTTGTGAGAATGTGCAGAATAGGTATCTTGTCTTTTTGCAAAGGCACTCCACTATCACTGCATCCAATGAGGAAGTTTCACCAATATTCTCTGAGAGAGTATAAAAGGAAGCTTCTAAGGAATGTGAGATAACCAAGAAAGAAATATCCAGAACATGCAAAAGAATTGTGTTTTCATGCATGCAAAGTCTACTTAGAAAAGAATAGTTGATTGTGTCCAAGCTATTCTTATTCAAGTTGTCTGTTTGTCCGTCTTGTAAAAACAGTGAGTGCATCTAGTGAGTGAATTCATTGTAACTAGTCTGAGTGTGTCTTAGATCAGTTGTTTATCTATTGTTTCTGTCATCTCAGTTTGAACTATTTCGCAGTTCAAACTTGTTTGTAATTAACACTTGTTGATATATACATACAAACATTGAGAAAAGTGTGTCGAAGTTTTAAATTGTTGTATTCACCACCCCCCCCCCCTACAGATTACAACAACATACTTGGGAAACCTTTTGGGACCTACAAGATGCATGAGGTGAATGAAGTGTCCAAGGTGACTACCCTGAGAAGTGGTAGAGAAGTGGATAATAAGATCGAGATGTCAAAGGAACAAGAAAAAGAAGCTGACACCGACACTGAGGTCATGTATGAAGAGACAGCGGATCCTAAAAAGAAGGAAGGTTCTAAGAAAGTTACTTTCAAGGAACCGATCAAGGCAGATATCCTAACTCCCAAAGTTGGGGAGGCGGTTAAGGATCAGGACACCACAGCTCCTCCACTTTACCCCGCTGCTCCAAAAAATCCAAAATCGTCTCTATATGGTAAGAGAGCTCCACAACCCGAGGATTTGTGGTATTTATTCAATCAAGTCTAGATCAATATCCCATTGGTCAAGGCTATTCAACAAGTACCTTCCTATGCCAAATTCTTAAAAGATCTCTACACGTAAAAAAGAAAGTTTAAAGTCTCGCTTCCCAAGCAGATCAATTTAACCGAGCAAGTGATTGCAGTGATTTCTAATTCATTGCCACCAAAGCTGAAAGATCCTAGATCACCTTTGATTCTAGTGATAATCGGCAATGTGCAAATTAAAAAGGCATTACTCGACCTTGGAGCCAGTGTAAACATCTTACCTGAGAATTTGTTCGACAAACATGATCTAGGCCAGTACAGACCACAGATATAATTCTGCAACTGGCAGATCGGTTCAAAAAGTCCAAGGGGGTATCTTATCAGATGTTATAGTAAAAGTAGAATATTTTACTATCCGATCGACTTCCTAGTCTTAGATACAGAGAGTGTTCTTGGAGAAAACCAGCCAGCCTTTATTTTAGGTAGAACATTCTTAGCTACAATTAACGCTCAAATCAATTGTAGAATGGGGGCTGTAGATATTGCCTTTGGGAATACCAAGCTGTAACTAAATGTGTTCAATGCTTCCACCGTTGTTTCAATTAATTCAGAATGTTACGTGATAGATTTGGTGGATGAGCTTGTGCAGCAGCATAGTCCAATAATCAATGCCAAGGACACCATCGAATTATTCTTTGTTGAGCACGACACTACAATAATAAACTCTGATAAATGCAATGAACTTGATCCAGTCATGGAATCCACGTTGGAATCTAAACAACCACCGTGGACCCATAAGACTGAAAAGCTGCCAACTGTTTTGCCTCAATCTGCAAGACCTTCGATAGAACAACCACCTGTTTTAGAACTAAAAATCTTGTCTGTGCATTTAAAGTATGTCTTCTTAGGTCAGAATGACACTCTTCCTGTCATTATCTCCTCAGATCTGACCGAGGCACAAGAAAAAGCCCTACTGGAAGTACTAGTAAAGTATAAAGAGGCAACAGGATGGACTATAGCAGATTTAAAAGGAATCAGTCCTACCTTATTTATGCATAAAGTTATTATTGATCCAGAAGTTAAACTAGTAAGAGATGCACAAAGGAGGTTGAATCCCAATTTAAGGGAGGTAGTGAAGAAAGAAGTCTTGAAGTGGTTGGACGCTAGAATAATTTATCCAATATCTGATAGTAAATGGGTTAGTCCAACTCAAACTGTGCCAAAGAAATATGGAATCACAGTGATAGACACAGAAGAATGAGAAAAAATCATTACCCGCCATGTAACTGGATGGAGAGTATGCATAGACTATAGGACACTAAACACTGCTACGTCTAATTATCATTTTCCACTACCATTCATTGATCAAATAGTGAAAAAATTAGCAGGTCAAAAGTTCTACTGTTTTCTAGACTGCTACTCTGGATATAACCCCTAGAAATCTCGACCTCTATAAATAAGGGGAGCCTGCCATACGAATTCGAAGTCCCACATTATTAAAAACGCTGGCGGAGCCCTGCTTCGCTCGATTCACGGATCAAAGTACGAAGAATTGGAGTGTCGATCTTTCACCGTCTACAAGCCTGAAGATGATTTCTACAATCATTGGCGATCAAGAACACGCTATGGAAGGCTAAACACTCCATAATCATTTACGGAGGATCTACGGCTAAGTTTTACTATTTTGAACATTAGTATTTGTATTGATGTGTTTGTGTTTCTTGAATATTTGATTATGCACAGATGATGTACTTGTGATTGTTATTATGAATGAATTATTTGATTGGTAAAAGCAAGTAGCTCGTTGTAGTGTTATTATTTTGCCGAGTCCATAACTTAGGGATTAAGACAAGTAGTGAATGTTGCATGCTCTATACCAAGATTTGTTTATTAGAGTTATTCATGATTATTAAGACTACGAATTTGGTTATGTCAATGTGACAATTGTATGATATTCAATTAGTAATAACTTATGCCGTAGGGAATTCGTAAATGGTTATCTCTTACAATCTGATTTGTTAATTAATTGTTATCTGTTGCGCCGTTGTTTAGAATTAATTTAGTTTTAATCATTATCTCTAATAAACCTCGAAGCTCTCTGTGGATTCGACCCTTACTTCCCTACACTAGTAGATAGTTTAGGTTATTTCTACGGGCGACAATGACGGCTCGTTACTAAAGAATTAGAGAATGAGAAGGAAAAAGAACAGGGTCCATCTATAATTGATGTGTAGATGAAGAATGGAAGTTGATCATTAGTTGGTCATGCTTACCATTAACTACTCCCAACAAAAACAGTCCATTAGTTATGCATATACAATTTTTTTGTAATGTACATTTGTTGTACTTTTTATTTGTAAACATCAGTTGTAGTTTAGACAGCTTTCATTATACATAAGCTGATCATTTACTTTATTTCAATGTTGTAAATTCCTTTTTGCATCTGTATTGTAAAAGTATATGGTAAAAGCTGATGTAGTCAGACTTAGCCTAAATATTGCAAATAGGAGGAGATTGTTAGCCACAAAAAGGCCTTAATCAAACCTGCTTCATATCATAGGGGGAGATTTCTAATTAACCTGTTTGATACACCTAGGGGGAGATTTTAAGGCTTTTTAATGCTTCAATCAAACGTGATTGGTGATTTGCAAAATCAGCTCAAGTCTGTGTTACACTGTTACATTAGTTGTAACTTGGCAATTTGTCAAAACTGTCCATATCTGTTGGATAGGTTTGACAGTTTATGTTTAAGCTGTCCATATCCGTTGGACAGTTTAAAACAGTTAAGCATTCTATTCTTTGAACAGGTTTAACACTTCATGGAATACGTTTCCATATCTTCATACAAAGTTTTGAATGTTGGGATCAGCCTACAAATTCAAGACATGTGGAAAATCAAAACTGTTGAATATCTGCCAAAACTGTTCTAAAGTATGAAGACAAAAAGGATATATGAAATGGGTGACAGGGTATTTCTTATACCAAAATAGCTTTTCAATGAAGAATAAAGGTCGCTAGTTGACATTCCTTCTTGTGGTAAAGTTGTGGACAACAAGGACAAAAAGGAAAAGACAACGATTCTGCACTAAGAGGAAAAACCAACTTTTGTTGGAATTGTCCTAGTGTAGAAAAGCAATTTTTCTCGTTAGAAAGACATTCCCACTTACTCTACAACCAATGAAGAAGCTTCACTGAGATCCTCTGTATGACTGACTATAAAAGAGAAGCTTCCAATGAGAGAGAATGATGTGAGACATACACAAACAAAGAACGTTGAGTGCAAAAGAAAGTGTGTTTTCAATGCATACATGTTCAGTTCAACTTGAGTGAAAAGGCTAAGTGTGTCTAAGCTGCTCAGTTTCCCAAAGTTGGTCAATCTGTATCTTGTAAACAATGAGTGTGTAAATAGTGGGTGAACCTTAGTGAGTCATATCATTGTAACTAGTTTGAGTGTGTCCTAGACTAGTTAGAATCTGTTGTTCATATTTGTCATCTCTGTTTGGATCTTTTCGCAATCCTAACCTATTTGTAATTTTAACAATTGTTAATATATACATACAAACTTTGAGAAAAAAATCTGTGTGATAAAGGATAAATTGTATCACACAGATTTGGGGTAAAGCTGTGGACAACAAAGACAAAACGAAAAAGACAAAGATTATGCAGTAAGAGGAAAAAACTACTTCTGTCAAAATTGTCCTAGTGCATAAAAGCAATTTGTCTCATTACAATGACATTCCCACTTACTCTACAACCAATGAAGAAGCTTCACTAAGATCCTCTGTATGACTATAAAAGAGAAGTTTCCAAGGAGAGAGACTGATGTGAGACATACACAAACAAAGAACGTTGAGTGCAAAAGAAAGTGTGTTTTTCATGCATGCACGTTCAGTTCAACTTAAGTGAAAAAGCTAAGAGTGTATAAGCTGCACAGTTTCCCAAAGCTGATCAATCTGTATCTTGTAAACATTGAGTGTGTAAAAAGTGAGTGAACCTTAGTGAGTCATATCATTGTAACTAGTTTGAGTGTGTCCTAGACTAGTTAAAATTTGCTGTTCATATCTGTCATCCTTGTTTGAATCTTTCCACAATCCAAACCTATTTGTAATTTTAACAATTGTTAATATATACATACAAACTTTGTATAGAAATATGTTTGATAAAGGATAAACTGTATCACACAGATTCGGGGTAAAGCTGTGGACAACAAAGACAAACGAAAAAGACAAAGATTATGCAGTAAGAGGAAAAAACTACTTCTGTCATAATTGTCCTAGTGCATAAAAGCAATTTGTCTCATTACAATGACATTCCCACTTACTCTACAACCAATGAAGAAGCTTCACTAAGATCCTCTGTATGACTATAAAAGAGAAGCTTCCAAGGAGAGAGAATGATGTGAGACATACACAAACAAAGAACGTTGAGTGCAAAAGAAAGTGTGTTTTTCATGCATGCACGTTCAGTTCAACTTGAGTGAAAAAGCTAAGTGTGTCTAAGCTGCACAGTTTCCCAAAGATGGTCAATCTGTATCTTGTAAACACTGAGTGTGTAAAAAGTGAGTGAACCTTAGTGATTCATATCATTGTAACTAGTTTGAGTGTGTCCTAGACTAGTTAAAATATGTTGTTCGTATCTGTCATCTCTGTTTGGATCTTTCCGCAATCCGAACCTATGTGTAATTTTAACAATTGTTAATATATACATACAAATTTTGAGAAAAAATCTGTGTGATAAAGGATAAACTGTATTTACCCCCCTCCCTGCCCCCCCCCCCCTTCTTCTACAGTTAATCTAAATACACTTGGAAACCCTTTTGGGACCTACAATTACCTAATTATGGTTAATAGACCTAGGACTGTAAACGAACCGGACGTTCAGTGAACTGTTCACGAACCATTCGGCGGGGAGTTCGTTATGTTCATCCATTTATTAAACGAATGAACATGAACATAAAATTTTGTTCGTTTAATTAAATGAACGAACATGAACAAAAGCTTTGTTCGTTCATTTATGTTTGTGAACGTTTGGTTACGTTGTTAGTACATCCTGTGTGACGATAGCAGTCTAAGGTTAGATAGCATTTTGTGTAAGTCAACTTACTTGATATTGAATATTAACAAGTGTTTGATATATGTTTGATTATGTGTGTTTGATATTGATTGTTTGTATGTTGAACTTGGTGTAATGTATTACAAGAAGTTCAAACATAAAGTTCAAAGATAAATTCAAACATAAGAAAAAACATAAGTTCAAACATAAGTTTGAATGGTGAGGTTCGAACTTAGGCTAGATTCGAATTTGTCTAGAAGAACAAATTCGAATAGGCCTTGGGCTAGATTCGAATTTGTCCTAGATAAACTCGAATCTGTCAGTATAATTAAGTGTTAATTCGATTAATTATTAGACTTTTGCATAATTTGTCAGACGATTAGCAGAAGGCGATCTCGAACTTGATTGCAATCAGAGAGTTTCGTGAGGAGAGAATCATCGTGTAGGGGTTGTCTAAGTCGTTCGTCTATCACAGTGGTAGTCTCCGTGTTTCGGTGTGCATGATCTTACCGTCAAGCCGCTAACGAGGATTCCGCACTCGTTAGAAGGTGTCGCGTCAAGATAGATCCGTAGTGTGCAGACCTTACAAGTGGTATCAGAGCCAGGTTACAAGATGATATGCACAAAAAGATAGTGAGTCAGTAGATTTTTCTTCTGCTCAGCATGTTGAAGTTCAGGAGGAGCCTAGTCAGTCAGGAGTTGAAGGAGGCGAGGCTAGTTCTTCAGAGTCCATTGAGAGCGAGATGATTGACGCTCTAATGGATATTGAAGAAGAAGAGATAGAATTTGATTTTGAAGATGATATTGAAGAGTTAGAGGAAGGGGAGTTTGTGCCAGAGGACATAGCCGATTGGAAATCAGATGATGAAGTGATAGAAGATGAAGACGATAAGGTTGATGAAGTGATCGTAAATTCACAGCCTATCACTGAGCTATATGTGCAAGACAATCACAATGTGATTGATATCGACGAGATCAAGCTGGCCTAAGTAGAAGACATCGAACTAGAGGAAGCTGATAGAGAGCCATCTAGGGTTGAACTGTTGAATCTATGGTTCCGAAAGGAAGAAAAGAGGGCAGAGCCTAAGACGAAAAGAAGAATGAGAGTACCGGGCTCCGAGAATCTATCAGGTGGAATTATAAGCTGGTTCTTCGATAGAGAACTGCAGCTGTTCATACTGAAAAGAAGAGATGGACTTCAATACCTTAGGCGGACGCTCAGAGTATTTAATACATTGCCGAAGGTAGAAGTAAAGGAGTTAGCGTGGAAAGAGTTAATCAATATAGGTGAGGATCCTTATGCTGAGGTTATAGCCAAGATTATCAGAAAGGAGGGCCGATCCGGAAAATTTGAAAGATTCAAGCCTAGGACGGGAAAGAGAGCGGAAGATGAGACAAGGATTGATCCACATACAGGTAGGCCATGGGCCAGAATGGTGTACAAGCCTGTAAAGTGTTGGAAGAAGGTGCCGATGAAGTCGATGCCACAAGATGTTTTAAGTAACATGAAGTGGTGGTATGTCGATAATGAAACTGCTGAAGCTGTGATGGAAGATACTCAAGACAAAGTTATTTTGCGAGTGTATGATCCATTGCACTTAATAAATCTATCCAAGGATGACCTGAAGAAGCTACATGATCAGCCTATCTTTTTTCACGAAGGATGGAGATCTGAAGCTAGGAAATTCCAGAAGATAGTTAGAGTATGTATAGATATAGGTTTATATGCAGGTAGTAGTCTATATGGTTCAAGTAATTAGACAAAATGTAAAAAGTTAGAAGCTATCATCAAGGGGGAGTCTGTTAGTACATCCTGTGTGACGATAGCAATCTAAGGTTAGATAGCATTTTGTGTAAGTCAACTTACTTGATATTGAATATTAACAAGTGTTTGATATATGTTTGATTATGTGTGTTTGATATTGATTGTTTGTATGTTTGAACTTGGTGTAATGTATTACAAGAAGTTCAAACATAAAGTTCAAAGATAAATTCAAACATAAGATAAAACATAAGTTCAAACATAAGTTTGAATGGTGAGGTTCGAACTTAGGCTAGATTCGAATTTGTCTAGAAGGACAAATTCGAATAGGCCTTGGGCCAGATTCGAATTTGTCCTAGATAAACTCGAATCTGTCAGTATAATTAAGATTTAATTCGATTAATTATTAGACTTTTGCAGAATTTGTCAGACGATTAGCAGAAGGCGATCTCAAACTTGATTGTAATCAGAGAGTTTCGTGAGGAGAGAATCATCGTGTAGGGGCGTTCTAAGTCATTCGTCTATCACCGTGGTAGTCTCCGTGTTTCGGTGTGCGTGATCTTACCGTCAAGCCGCTAACGAGGATTCCGCACTCGTTGGAAGGTGTCGCGTCAAGATAGATCCGTAGTGTGCAGACCTTACATACGTTTTTTCATTTATGTTCGTTCATTCATTAATAATAAGTTTTAACAAATATATTATCTTTAGTATAAATATATTATTTTTAGCATTAGATAATATTATTTAAATAATAATTGATAATATAAATTAAAAATAACAGTTCAAACTCTAATACCGTATAATTGATGACATTGAATGAAGATAAAAATAAATGTTTAAAAGCTCAAATGCTTAAATGCTATTATTTTAGTATTGAATTTAGCTTTTTGTTTCTTAATACATTAATTTACTATTATTGTAATAGTTTGAGTCATTTATAAATTTTATGAATATACAAATGTAATTTGAAAGTAGTGAATCGTGTGTTGTGGGTTTTGTTTTTATTCAGCAAGTTTGTTCGTTAATGTTTATTTGTGTACGTCTAATTGTTCATTTATGTTCGTTCGTTTATGTTCGATTATCTGTTAAATGAACAAACATAAACGTACACAAACACGAACACGACCAAATCCTTAACGAACGAACACGAACAGAGAATCTTCCGTTCGTTTATGTTATGTTCGTTTATTTGTTCAGCTAAAGTTAAATGTACGAACATGAACATACTCTCGTTTGTGTTTCGTTCGGTTCGTTTACAGCCCTAAATAGACCATTACCCTATAAATTGGGGGGGGGGGGGGGGGGGGGGGAATGAATTTTTCTTCTTGATTCCTCTCCATCACCATTCCCCCATATGTTCATTCTCATTCCTATTTTTATTCCCTAATTTCAACCAAACATTCCCTAATATAATGAATTTTAGTGATTAATGTAAGAAAATAAATTAGGAAGAAAGATAAAAGACTATTTATATTTTTTTAATTAACTAAATTTATTATTTTATGGTTCTAAATTAGGGAAAAGAACATGAAAATAAAAAAGTAATGCATTGATAGAATGACAGGTGGCAATAAAGTGTGTGTGTGTGTGTGTGTGTGTGTGTGTGTGTAGATTCAAGATCGGGTGAGAAGGATCTTTGGGTGAGTCTCTATCGAGTTTCAAAGCAAAAGAAACTGGTTATACAAACTCCGATATCACTCATTGTTGGTGTCTCGGTTACTGTCGGTTATACAGCGCCATCGCCATGACCTCACGGTCGCCTTCTAGTCTCGACCACCAACCACTCCACTCACAACCAGATGACCACCACTCCACTGTCATGCATCATCACAGGTTTTCAGACTCACAAAATCAATAGGTATCAGTTAGTTCATATTGATGTATTAGAGCTTCAAGATGATCGTATATTCGTATCTACGGTTGTATCAGTTCATATTTCTCTCTTTTTCTAATCCATGTATGGATATGTATCCGTTCATATATATCGATTCATACTTATCCTTTTTTCTAGTCCATGTATTGATCGTATATTCGTATCTCGGTTGTATCATGTCATATTTATCCCCTTTTCTAGTCCATGTATCGATATGTATCAGTTTGTTCATGTATTAGTTTTAGCAGCAAATCGAGATGTTCATATTCATCTCTTTTCCAATAAATCGATACGTATCAATTAGTATCGGTTGATTTTGTTTTTGTTGTTTGTATCAATTGATGCATCGATATGTTCATATTCATCTTTTTTGTTTTGTTCTTGTTGATTTCAAGATTTTAGTTTGTATAAAAACAATTATAACATAAATAGAAAAAGGGTTAATTTCATGTATACCCTTATTAAAACACAAAATATCATATTTATCCAACTAAACTTACAAATATCATATATGTCCTTTCTAACCTACCAGAATATCATATTTACCCAAATAACAATTTTTATTAATTTTTAAGTATTTTAAATGATATTTAATAATAAAAAATAGTTAAATGACTATTATACCCCCCTTTTAAGTCTAATATACAAATATCATATATGTCCTTTCTAATATATAAAAATATCATATTTACCCAACTAACCATTTTAGCTAATTTTAAATCATTTTAGCTTATACACTTCATAAAACTTTACTCATGCCAAAACGTAAATGAATTTCTAAAATTATATGTCATTTCGTAAGCATTTGGCGGAGCATTTTATATAATGTTTAATAGTCAAAACGGCTTCTTTATATATCATTTCATAACCAAATAGCTTCTTTAATGAATAACAAAACACAAAGTTTTGTACTCGTTGATGAGAAAATCATACAAAACAATAAGAAAACATAATCAATCGACATCATTTTTTAAAAAAACAATAATTTAACTAACAGAATTATATAGAAAACTCTCTCGCCAAATGATTTTCGTAAACTTCTTTCACATAGATCGTGGTACTTCAGAGCTATCACCAGATCGATTATGATTTCCACGTCTCCTGAAACAAACAAACATAACATTGTATAAGTATTTATATCTTATCTTAAATAAAATAAAATCAAAAATCAAAAATTGAGTTACCTTTTAGACGTTGATGTTTCATTTGGATCAAAATCCTGAGATGCTGGATTCTTACAAGTCTTCTCACGATGTCCATACTGACCACATCGCGGACACTTGTGTCTTCTTTTAGTTTCATCTGACGGTTTGATTTTATTTTTTTGGGTCGTCCAGTCGGACGTTCAAACAGCGGTGATACGGCGGTGATAGAGAAGCGAGCGGCGATGATACGACGGAGGTACGGAAGCGAGCGGCGGTGATACGGCAGGAGGAAGGAGGACGTCTAGAAAACGGCAACGGTGATAGAAAAGCGAGCGGCGGTGATAGGGCAGGAGGAAGGAGGGCGCCTGGAGAACGACAACGATGATACGGCAGTGATAGAGAAGCGACCGGTGACGTTACGGCGGAGGTATGGAAGCGAGCGGCGGTGATAGAGCAGAAGGAAGGAGGACATCTGGAGAACGGCAACGCTTAGACGACGGTGATAAAGAAGCTAGCAGTGATGATACGGCGGAGATATGGAAGCTAGCAGCAAATATACGGCAGGAGAGCAACGATTTGCTTAAAAGAAATTCAGGCACCGCACGTTCTTTTTAGTCTGTTGATCTCCAAATCTCCATTCCATATCTATTCTTTTTTTCCTTTTTTTTAAACTTTTGAGGGTAATTATGTCCATTCAAATAAAATCAAAATTATAAATAGACTAAATTACATAAATGGTCCCTGTGGTTTATGTAGAATTATGGTTTTAGTCCCTGAAAGAATTTTATTACACCAGAAGTCCCTAAAATCGAAAAGTTGTAACATTTTGGTCCCTGAAACTAACGGCCGTTAGTTTCAGGGGTATTTTTGTCTTTTTGACTTTCAAGGACCATTTATATAATTTTCAAAACTTTCAGGGACCATTTATGAAATTTTCATACTTTTCATATATATTTATCATTTCTTTCTTTTTTATAATTTAATTATCCAAATATAACATTTTATTTTTATTCCTTTTGTTTTAATCGTTAATTTTTATTTGTATGTTTATTGTTATTATTAATGTTATTTTTTTAAATATTACTATAATTATTTATTTAAGATTATTATATGATATACCTAGATCATCTTTTTTCAATTATTTTTTTCATTTAAGAAAATTAAAAATAAAAACTAGTTGTAGTTTTTTTCGTTCGGAAAATATAATATCGAAATGATTTATTTCTTTTCTGCATTCAAAAAATTCAAAATAACAAAACGTGTTGAATTTTTTTTCGTTTGGTAAAAAAATATAATCAAAATGCTTCGTAGTTTCTTCATTGCAAATACTTAATAAAATTTTTTAATTCTAAATGGTTTGAAAAAAGTAAGAATTGGAATGGTTAGTTGCTTTTAGTCAAATAAATTAAATTCCAAATGGTTTATTGTTTTTATTGAAAACTTTGAAATTGTATTGATTTTTTATCTACGTTTAATTAAAAATCAGACTGGTTCTTTTGTTTGAAAAAAGAAATCAAAAATCATAATGGTTTACCGTTTTTTGATCCATGTTGGGATATATTCTAAGTAGTTCAAACTGTTAGTTAGACTTCTCATACTGTTAGTAGAATTTCTATGTAAGTACAAAGTTCATGCTGCTAGTTGAAGAATCTCGAGCTGTTAGTGTAAAAGTTCATGCTGCCAGAGTAATTTCACTCAAGCTGCCCTGCTCAGACTGCTAAGAGATTCAAGCTGTTCAACGATTTCATAAACAGAAAGTGCTGATATTCAGGAAAATGTATCTACATGAAGATTTCAGCATATCTACTATCAGAGAAGTCAGAGTCCTTAAAGGAAACAAATCAGAAAGCATTATAAATACATAGAATAGGTTTTTCTATTGCACAACAAGTTTCTGCGTATTCAAGTTTGTAATTGCTTTTTGTTTAAGTTTTCATAAGCCTCTAAGGTTGTAAAACCCTAAGAACAATTTGTGTTCTTCATCTAATCAAACAGATTAGAGGTGATTGTAATCATTCTGATTTAGCAATACAAGCAGTTTTGATTATTACTTGTGTTTATTTGTTATTAATTCTGAAAGCTTTTATCAAAATAATTAAGTGTTATTCCGCAAACTTCTTAATTAGACTTTGATTTAATACAAGATTATTGGTTTACACTCTGATCAATTCAAATCAGTTAATCTTAGGTAGTTAAATTTAGATCCTGACAATCCAAAAAATTAAAATCAAAATGGTTCGTTATTTTTTTTTTTTAAGAAAAAAATTAATACAAGATGGTTATCATTGTTTTAAAAAATCAAAAATTATAATGGTTCATCATATTTTGATCAATAAAATTATCGAAATGGTTCATCGTTTATTTGATCCAAATAAAAACATTGGAGTGGTTCGTAAATTTTTTATCGTTGTTTAATCAAAAAACAATGAACCATTTCGATTTTAACTTTTTTGATTAAAAAACGATGAACCATTATGATTTTTGATTTTTTTAACAACGATAACCATCTTCATTTTTAATGACGAACCATTTTGATTTTAATTTTTTGATCAAAAAACAGTAAACCGTTATGATTTTTGATTTTTTCAAACAAAAGAATAATTCTGATTTTTAATTAAACGTAGATAAAAAAATCAATACGATTTCAATTTTTTCAATAAAAACAACAAACCATTTGGAATATAATTTATTTGACTAAAACGATGAACCATTCCAATTCTTGATTTTTTTATTAAGTATTTGCAATGAAGAAACTACGAAGTATTTTGATTATATTCTTTTTCCAAATGAAAAAAGCTTCAACACATTGTTATTTTGAATTTTTTTGGATGGAGAAAAGAAATAAGTCATTTTGATTTTAGATTTTCCAAACAAAAAATCTACAACTAGTTTTTATTTTTATTTTTCTTAAATGAAAAAAACAATAGAAAAATATTTAGATTCTCAATATATAATTGAAAAAAAATGAACCAGGTATATCATATAATAATCTTAAATAAATAATTATAGTTGTAACATCCTCGGATTTATTTTATTGTAACTGGGCTAATTAAGTGGAAAATTTATAATTAAGTTGAAATTTGAGCAATGATTTTGTATTTGAGATATTTAAAAGTTTGTTGCTATTTTTAGAAGTTACGAAGTTTAAGAATTTAAAATTATTATTAAGGAATATTATGAATTTAAAAAGTTATTAATGATAAATTTAAGAATAAATCAGAATTTTATGGATCCGGTTGAAAGCCCGAAGAGAAATAATATTGAAGTTTTAATTACGCACCCACTGTGAGTACAGTAGATTTCGCATGTTTTTATCTGTTTTATGTTAGCTTTGCCTGCTGAGACCTGTTGCTTCATTTATTTGGTTGGAATTCTACTAACTTGCGTAGATTTAGATGCACATTCTTACTTGTTGCATTTCCGTTCGATTGTTGTGCATCTAGTGATGGACCGGTGGGTCGCATCGATTACTCTGATGTTACTGTGCTATATGACCTGGAGCTGATCCCTCCTAGGCCCGGTAGGCAGTATGTCATCCCCGATCGTACGTTTGTCTCAGATGGTATGTTTAATGCCGAGCTTTGGGCTCGAAGGGGCTGCAGCTCTGGTCCGTACTTGGTGTACGAAGAAGGGTATACGATGTTTGTCATCGGTGTTACCCTTGAGGCTTCATAAAAATTTATAAAATGTGTAATCTTTGTATTCACTAAGCATCCGCTTATTCCCCAGTTGTTTATTTTTATTTTACAGGAAAAGGAAAGTCTACCGCCGGACCTTCTAGTTAGGTCTTTTGTGAAGATTCGGAAGATTTGGTACTACTTAATCGGTAATTATGTTATGAGACAATGTTGTAATATATTCTGGATGTTTTAATAATTTAATGGGGTATGTAGACTTAGACATGGTACCTGGTAGCACCGTAGGGTGTTTAACACTATTGCACTACTTTAATTATGTGTTTTAATGCTTCCGCACTTAAACTAGGTTATCAGATCATTATTGTAATTGTGTTTGAGGATTAATTCTGGGTGTTATGTAAATGGTGGATGTTGTGGCAAGGGTGTCACACGAGATGGTATCAGAGCAGTAGTTTGAGATTCAAGTGTCCGTGAGGTCTTGATCTCAAACATTAATATGTAGTGGTTTAAGTAATGATCTGAACTAACATAGGTTATGATCTAGTAATTATAAGAGATTGACTATCATACGGGACAAATGAGTGGTGTCTTTAAATTAATGACATGTTACTAAACAAGTTATGTGTTTATTATTTCAGAACATGTCTGGAGGAGGAATGACACCTGAAGAAGCCAGAGAGATGATGCTAGCCATGATGGCTGAGTAGAACAAAATGATTCAGGATCAGTTTCGGGCTCGAGATGAGGCCGATGCTAAGAGAAGAGAGGATAAGAGAAAGAACAAGGAGAAGGAAGGGGGTAACAATGAGGAACAAGATGACAACACTGGGTCATCTAACAAACCCAGGGGTTGTCGTTTTAAGGACTTTAAGGGAAACGGGGCCGTGGAATTTAATGGATTGGGTGATGCCGTTGCTGCACTGGAATGGATAACGGCAACCGAACGGACATTCCGAATCAGCGACTGTGCTGAGAAGGACATGGTTCGGTATGCGACCGCTATGTTCACCAATGATGCGATCATGTGGTGGAACGCAATGGTGAATGCGTTGACAATGGAGAAGGTTTCTGTAATGACTTGGGCTGAGTTTACGGACTTATTCACTCAGCAATACTGTCCGGTTGATGAGCGCCGAAGGTTGGAAGCGAAGTTTATGGCGCTGATGCAGGGGACTAAGACTGTGTCCCAATATGCTGTGGAGTTCACGGGGCTGAGTCTGTTTGCGCCTCATCAAGTCGATACTAAGGAAAGGAAAGTGACCAGGTTCGAGGCTGGTCTTGACATTGAGATTAGGAGGATCATGAGCAACGTTCGCTACCCTACATTTGCTGGTTTACTTGAGGCTGCCAGAAATGTAGAACAGATTCTAATTATGTCGGGTTACTCGATTGGATCCGCTGTTACTTCCACCAACCCAACACAGCCGTCACCGCCGAAGCGCCAACGGGAGGGAGGATACTCGGGATCTTCTCGGTCTTCACAATACTCACCTCAGCAGTCTTATCGCCGACAGCCTGGCTCTTCTGATCGTGGTTGTGCTCGTGCTTATTCCATCAACACGGAGCCGCAATATTGCAATAAGTGTCATCTGGAACACTTTGGCAAGTGCACTAACGGACGCGCTTGCTTTTGCTGTGGGGAATTGGGTCATTTTCAGAACGATTGCCCAATGAAGGGAGATGCTTGCTATAAGTGTGGGGTGTGGGGACACTATAGTAGGAACTGTAGGAAGAATGCTCTAGCAGCTGCTGCTCCATCATTAACACGATCTTCTGGAGGTTCGAGTGGTGGTTCAGTTAACCGCCGGGGTCAGTCACAAAGGGCACCGGCTCGTGATTTTCAAATTACTGCAGAGGAGGCAAGGGAAAATCTGGAGGTCGTTACGGGTACGTTCATAGTTAACTCTTTGCCTGCAAGAGTTTTATTTGATTCTGGTGCAAATCGTTCATTTGTATCTACTATGTTTGCACAAAGACTTGCCATGCCACTGTCTAGATTATCTGCTGTACTTGACATAGAAACTGCTAGCAATACTCTAGTCAAGGTAGATCACGTATACCGTAATTTCACATTAGTAATTGAAGATGTAGTCTTCAATTTGGACCTGATCCCTATTGAGTTCAGTGACTTTGATGTGATAGTCGGGATGGACTGGTTGATCGAGAATGAAGCCCATATAGTTTGTAAGAATCGTATGATAAAGATAACTACTCCGGAGGGGCGTGAGATTTGTATTTACGGGGATAGGAGAAGCGGGGATTTGTGTTTGTTGACTATTGCAAAAGCTCGAAAGCTTGTTGCAAAGGGATGTGATGCTTACTTAGCATATGCGATTGATGCTAAGGCTGAGAAGAGAACTTTGGCCGATGTGCCGGTTGTTTCACAATTCCCGGATGTGTTTCCGGAAGACTTGTCTGGCGTGCCGCCTGAGAGACAAGTGGAATTTAGAATTGACTTGATCCCTGGAGCTGCACCGGTAGCTCGTTCTCCTTATCGCCTTGCCCCAACCGAGATGAAAGAGATGATGACACAGCTTCAAGAGTTGTTGGACAAGGGCTTCATTCGGCCGAGTTCATCGCCGTGGGGAGCTCCGGTATTGTTTGTGAATAAGAAAGATGGCACCATGCGAATGTGCATTGACTACCGGGAGCTGAATAAGTTGACGATTAAGAACAAGTATCCACTGCCGAGGATAGACGACTTGTTTGACCAACTACATGGGGCTAGCGTGTTCTCCAAAATAGATTTGAGGTCGGGGTACCATCAATTGAAGGTATGAGAAGAGGATGTGCCTAAGACAGCATTTAGGACACGTTATGGGCATTATGAGTTTTTGGTTATGTCTTTCGGTTTAACCAACGCCCCGGCTGTCTTTATGGATCTAATGAATAGAGTATGCCGACCGATGTTAGACAAGTCGGTAATAGTATTTATTGATGACATTCTTGTGTACTCTAAGTCTGAGGCAGAGCATGCTGAACATCTCAGGGAATTGTTAGAGTTGTTGAGGAAAGAGAAGTTGTACGCCAAATTTTCAAAGTGTGAGTTTTGGCTGCAACAGATACAGTTTCTAGGGCATGTAATTTCGGGAGCTGGGATTTCTGTAGATCCAGCTAAGGTTGAAGCCATAAGAAATTGGGAACCGCCGTGTTCAGCTACTGAAGTCAGAAGTTTTCTAGGGTTGGCGGGATACTATCGGAGATTCATAAAGGATTTTTCTAAGATTGCAGTTCCTTTGACTGCATTAACCAAGAAAAATGCACCGTTTGTATGGGAAACTGTGCAGCAAGAGGCCTTTGAGGTTCTGAAGAAGGCGTTAAGTGAGGCGCCGATACTTGCCTTACCTGAAGGCAATGACGATTTCGTGGTGTATACGGATGCCTCGAGACTGGGGTTAGGCGCTGTACTGATGCAGCGTGGAAAGGTTATAGCATATGCTTCAAGACAGTTGAAGCAGCATGAGAAGAATTATTCAACTCATGATCTGGAGTTGACCGCAGTCACGTTTGCATTGAAGTTATGGAGACACTATCTGTACGGTACTAAGTGTCAACTTTACACGGACCATAAGAGTTTGAAATACATTTTCAGTCAGAAGGAGCTCAATATGAGGCAGAGACGATCAATGGAGCTAATAAAGGATTACGGTTGTGAAATCCTTTATCACCCGGGAAAGGCTAACGTAGTAGCCGATGCCTTGAGCCGTAAAGCTTATGCTAAGGATTTCTGTTATATGATGACGTCCACGATGTTAACTTCCACAATAATTAATGATGTTAAGGCCGCTCAAGAACCTTGAAAGATGAAAATGTTGGTGTCGAGGATATAGGAGTGCTGATTAAGAATATGGAAACAAGTGAGTCGGGACTGAAAGGGATTTACGGAAGGATCTGGGTGCCGAAATATGGTGGTATGAGGAATGTGATCGTAGAAGAAGCGCATCAATCAAAATTTTCTGTACATCCCGGGAGCACAAAGATGTACAATGACTTAAAGGCAGATTTTAGGTGGCCGGGATTGAAGAAGGATATCGGCCAGTATGTTGAACGATGTAGGACTTGCCGGCTTGTGAAAGCCGAACACCAGCAGCCTTATGGTAGTTTGCAACTGCTTCCTATTCCGGAATGGAAGTGGGAACATATTACGATGGACTTTGTTACGAAACTGCCGAAGACTAGGCGTCAACACGATCCAGTTTGGGTAATAGTGGACAGATTGACTAAGTCAGCTCACTTCATACCGATTCGGGAAAGTTATTCGTTAGAGAAGTTGGCTCAGATTTACCTGGACGAGATTGTTTCTAGGCATGGGGTGCCTAAGTCCATAGTATCGGATCGAGATAGCCGATTTACTTCAAACTTCTGGTCAGCACTACAAGAAGGGTTGGGAACGAGAATAGCAATGAGTACGGCCTATCGTCCGCAAACCGATGGCCAAAGTGAAAGGACAATCCTCACTCTTGAAGACATGATGAGATTGTGCGTGTTGGATCTCGGTGGCAACTGGGATGATCATCTGCCACTAATGGAGTTTTCTTATAATAACAGCTACCACGCAACGATCAAGAAGTCACCGTTTGAGGCTCTGTATGGGAGGAGATGTAGGACTCCTACATGTTGGAGAGAAACTGGTGAAACACCGATTGCTGGGCCGGCTTTGCTTCAAGAAACAAACGAGAAGATACAGTTGATTAGGCAGAACATGAAAGCGGCCCAGGATCGTCAGAAAAGTTACTACGATAGGAGGCACAAACCAATCAATTTTGAGGTGAATGATTGGGTTTATCTGAAAGTGTCACCTATGAGAGGTGTTACACGATTTGTGAAAAGAGGAAAGTTGGCTCCGAGATTCGTCGGACCATTTAAGATAACCGAAAAAGTAAGAAATCAGTCATACCGTTTGGAATTGCCTGAAGAGATGTCGGGCATACATCCAGTGTTTCACGATGGGAATCTCCGGAAGTCATTTACTACTAGTAATGAAGATTGGGCTGACCACACCGAGCTGCAAGTTGATGAAAGGCTCCGGTATGTTGAAGAGCCGGAGTGTGTGTTAGATACTAAGATGAAGAAGTTGAGGAGCAAAGAGATAGAAATGGTGCTTATACGTTGGAAGCATCATAAGGGAGCAAATCATACATGGGAAGCTAAGTCGGAAATGTTGAGAAAACATCCGCAATTGTTTGAATCCACATAACTTCGAGGACGAAGTTGAGCATGGTGGAGCCCATGCTGTAACATCCTCGGATTTATTTTATTGTAATTGGGCTAATTAAGTGGAAAATTTATAATTAAGTTGAAATTTGAGCAATGATTTTGTATTTGAGATATTTAAAAGTTTGTTGCTATTTTTAGAAGTTACGAAGTTTAAGAATTTAAAATTATTATTAAGGAATATTATGAATTTAAAAAGTTATTAATGATAAATTTAAGAATAAATCAGAATTTTATGGATCCGGTTGAAAGCCCGAAGAGAAATAATATTGAAGTTTTAATTACGCACCCACTGTGAGTACAGTAGATTTCGCATGTTTATATCTGTTTTATGTTAGCTTTGCCTGCTGAGACCTGTTGCTTCATTTATTTGGTTGGAATTCTACTAACTTGCGTAGATTTAGATGCACATTCTTACTTGTTGCATTTCCGTTCGATTGTTGTGCATCTAGTGATGGACCGGTGGGTCGCATCGATTACTCTGATGTTACTGTGCTATATGACCTGGAGCTGATCCCTCCTAGGCCCGGTAGGCAGTATGTCATCCCCGATCGTACGTTTGTCTCAGATGGTATGTTTAATGCCGAGCTTTGGGCTCGAAGGGGCTGCGGCTCTGGTCCGTACTTGGTGTACGAAGAAGGGTATACGATGTTTGTCATCGGTGTTACCCTTGAGGCTTCATAAAAATTTATAAAATGCGTAATCTTTGTATTCACTAAGCATCCGCTTATTCCCCAGTTGTTTATTTTTATTTTACAGGAAAAGGAAAGTCTACCGCCGGACCTTCTAGTTAGGTCTTTTGTGAAGATTCGGAAGATTTGGTACTACTTAATCGGTAATTATGTTATGAGACAATGTTGTAATATATTCTGGATGTTTTAATAATTTAATGGGGTATGTAGACTTAGACATGGTACCTGGTAGCACCGTAGGGTGTTTAACACTATTGCACTACTTTAATTATGTGTTTTAATGCTTCCGCACTTAAACTAGGTTATCAGATCATTATTGTAATTGTGTTTGAGGATTAATCCTGGGTGTTATGTAAATGGTGGATGTTGTGGCAAGGGTGTCACAATAGTAATGTACAAAACAAAAATAACATTAATAATAACAATAAACATACAAATGAAAATTAATGATTAAAACAAAAGGAATAAAAAAATTAAATGTTATGTGGATAATTAAATTATAAAAAAGAAAGAAATGATATATATATATATATATATATATATATATATATATATATATATGAAAAGTATGAATATTTCATAAATGGTCCCTGAAAGTTTGAAAATTACATAAATGGTCCTTGAAAGTCAAAAAGACAAAAATGCCCCTGAAACTAACGGCTCAAGTTAACGACCGTTAGTTTCAGGGACCAAAATGTTACAACTTTTCAATTTTAGGGACTGTTGGTGTAATAAAATTCTTTCAGGGACTAAAACTGTAATTTCATATAAACCACAGGGACCATTTATGTAATTTAGTCTTATAAATATTTATAAATCATTTAAAATGCTTAAAAATTAATAAAAATTGTTATTTGGGTAAATATGATATTTTGATAGGTTAGAAAGGACATGTATGATATTTTTAAGTTTAGTTGGATAAATATGATATTTTGTGTTTTAGTATACATGAAATTAACCCATAATATACTGAATTAATCCGGTGTGTTGGAGTGTATGGTAAAAGATTAGATGCGTAATCAAGATGGTTTTTCACTGTTTTTCACTTTAAGATCCTATTCAAATTCCATATATATGTGTGTGATGTTTTTTTTTTTTTTTGGAACTACAGCAATTATATTAAAAAAATATCTTACGCAAATGCTAAACACAATTAGAGAGATATAGAAAATATGTGATGTCTTAAATCATTCTTTGTTTATATTTGTGTTGATTGTATTTGTGGGATAAAAAATTACAATTCAAGTGGCGATTTACTTATCGATTGGCATGGTTCATCAACTTTTCTGACAGTGGTTTTTGTTATTTTGTTTTGATTTAATCAAAAACTTTGATTCAATAATCATAATAGTTAGCTAGTATAATAATACGTGTTTAATCTCTCGTTATAACATATTCGTTCCTTAAAATGTCATGTTTAAACCATCACCTATATACGGGAACATACTTTTAAGATATAATTGTCCGTATAATAAAAATCCGAAACACTGTCAAAAACAATATTGGAAACATCGTAAACCATCATAGGTAAAAGTGACCCGAGTAACGAATGCTTGAATTCCTCGTAGGATATACTGGCGTATAATCAATTTGTTCGACTTTATATTGCAAACACAATATAGCATCCGATTCACCTACAGACTCATGGATCATCGATTGTCATCCATCAGTCTACCTTTTCCTATGATCTGCCACATAAGTCCTCAACGAAGGCGATTGAGTAAGACCATACGGAGCCACAGTCGTATTCAGCCCTCCATTCTTTTGTTTCATCCGTTTCCTCGCTATATAGCCTCTAATCCAAGGCGTTAAGTCCTCGTTGATCTTTATCATAAAGAAAAAAATGATGCGGTAGATGATGATCATGCTAAAAATTACGCTAAGATCAATCCACTTTGATCTTGTAACCGTGATTTGGAAAACGTATTCCAAAATGTATTCTCCAGGGATCTTGGGTAGATCCGGCGTTTGGTTATCGAACATCAATCCTTTTAGATCATTTTGGTATTGCCCCTGAAACAAGCATTTACATACATGATACATACATACACAACATAAGATTGTCGGTTCGAGGGTATTTTTGGTATTTCACATTAAATCGAGAAGTCGCGATACCTGAAGAGCCCAGAAGTGGAAACTGATGTACGACATAGGGTAACGCCAAACAGGTTTCGGGATATCGTTAGGGAGTCGGAAGTAACCCGATACCAACATGAAAATACCCTGCATGGATCGATCAACGTTTTTTAACGTGAATATGAGTATGTTTATTGTTTTTCAATTTGTTCATTAATTAGAATAATATACACAAGATGTATATACGAACCTGAATACCGGCACCGATGATGATGCCCATGAGGAAATTGGGGACGACGCTAGCAATGGCCATCATGAGACTTTCGACAACGGTTACACTTGCATATAGGCATAATACAAAGAACAAATAGTGCATAAATCCCGGGTGAAGACGAACCATGAAATAACATATTGTTCCGGAAATAAAAGTGATCAGGATGAGAAATGGCATTGCCGATATCGTGTTACTAATCACGAAAGCGGTCACACCGTAGTGACCGTTCAATCGTTCTCTTTGAAACACCTAAACATACACCAAAGGAACAAATCGTTTCGTTAAATTTTTTCGTTTTTGCTATCTTCAAACATAACAAACAATAAAACAGAATCACGATACTCACCTTCATGTCTTCGACGAACGAAGGAAATCCTCCTATCGACATGAATGTCACGAAACCAAACACGAACGAGGCACAAGCTCCTCTTGCTAGAATTGAATTATAGCCCGTCCCAACATTCAAATAAATTGTTCCGATACACACCGTGACCAAAACATAGATCACAAGACGTAACCAGTAATAACCGAAGTCCCTTGACATGTTGACAAACGAACGTTTCGTTAGCATAAATGTCTGCATGAAGAAACTCGCCTGACTACCGCCCGAATCCAACACCGTTCCTTTCTGCATTTGGACATCAAAAACGTTTTAAAAACCATCAATATATCAGTTAGTTAACCGTTCTAAAATTACAAAAAAACAGCCATACTTACAACTTTCGACATTTCCTGGACTTTTTCGTTCGCTGCATAAGAATACTGAGACGTACGATAGTAATCGGTAAGTGCTCGGATCGCTTCTGCTGTCGTTACTTTCTCCAATGGATCATCGCTCGCTTCAAACTAATCAAAAACGATGAATCAATTTGAATCACAATCGATCTAGAGATATAAAAAACATGATCAAATTAATACCATACCCGTAGTTTCATGGATCCTTTCAGTGTCGCCTTTACTTTATCGAAATCAGAATTGATACAACGAAGAAAATGATCCGACGGGTTTCTCAAAGCCGGGCAAGGAAAGCCAGCTTGAGCAAAGAACTGCAATTAGATGATTTATTTTTCATATCATCATATGAAACCCGATAATCGATTATGTAACCGATAGTATATACAGGAAATTAAATAGGAAAAATATTTCTTGCCTCATAAGCTTCTGAAGCAAGACCAAAGTAAACGGTTTTTCCTCCGGACAACAAGTACAAACGGTCAAACAGCTCGAAAACTTCACTGCTCGGTTGATGAATCGAAGCGATTACTGTCCTTCCATCTCTAGACAACCCTCTTAACGTCTGAGTAACGAAAAACGCAGAAGCACTGTCGAAAACGGATCCAAAAAGGACAGTTAAAAAGTTAATTAATCACTTATTCATTCACATTTCGACTTCTAATTTAGCAAACAGTGTTCATAGTTAAATCACTTATTCATTAAGATATAAACTCTTCAATTAGCAAACAATCTTAATACTTAAATCACTTATTCATTCAGATATCAAATCTTCCATTAGCAAATAGTCTTAATATTTAATACCTATCAAGACCGCTGGTTGGTTCATCGAGAAAAAGCAATCTTGGTCTCATCAAGATTTCGAGGGCAATGCTGACTCTCCGTTTTTCTCCACCGCTGATACCACGCAAGTGCCAGTTCCCGATAACTGTATCCGCACAATCTTGGAGACCCATTTCTATGATGGTACTCTCGACCAATGCACGCTTGTCGGACCATGGCATCTTATCGGGGAGTCGTAGTCTAGCCGAGTACGAGATTGTTTCACGAACGGTAAGTGTCCCGATCAGGTTATCGTCTTGTGTTACATAAGCCTGCAAATCAATCACATTCTTTAACAATACAAAAATCATACTGGAACCAGTTCCGGTTTTTAATATTTCAGTTCTAGTTGTCCGTGAGTTGTTTTGCCTCTTTCATTACCTAAAAAGTCAAGAAAAAACCAAAACTGAAACGAACCGAAACCATTCAGTTCAATCGTGCTAATAGACTTTCTAACTTCACTACTTAGCCAAATTGCATCGGTTCGATCACATCGATGTTACAATTGATACTAATCCGATCTATTTAATCACAAATTTGATCTTATAATCTCTTACAAGTCTAATCCCATAAAAACATAATCTACTTTAGGTTATAATTGGCCAACTCCAAAAATGAAAATTTAAAATTAGACTTTTAATTCTTTTCGTTGTATGTAACCGTAATATCGAATGCACGTAAGTGGTAATTAAATTTGACATAGATTTGGATATAACATTTTTCAGTAATAATAACGTACTATAATAAGAATAAAATTTGAATTTTGGATACCTAAATGATAAAATATTGAAAAGTTTATTACTTTATATAGACAATAATAAGTTGAACAACAGTTTTTGACTGTTTAATTAGTTTTTCAATCAAGTTATTAAACTAACGAGACAAATATTAAAGTTTATATTTTATGCAAATTGTACTTTCTTTTACATCTAATTAGCAAAAAATAATAATACTATATATTTTCTATTTTACGAATAATGGGTGATTAATTTTATCACTACTAATAGTTTCATGTTTAATATTTTTATGGATTTAGTATGAAAAAAAAAAACCAATATGTTTTTACGTTTTTTGCGTTTTCGTCTTCATGTTATTTTTTTCCATAAAAATTTTCAAGTTATTTTTTTTTATTTTGGTTTAGTGAAATTTGGATATTAAAACATGGTGTTTTCAGTTTTTAAAAACCCGGTTTACTAATTATAATTGGACTCTAATAGTCAAATTTCACTAAACTAAAAAGAATTTAACTTAGAAGATTTTCTAAAAAAAAAAATATCGAGTGACGAAAATACAAAAAATTGAAAACGTGTTAAGTTTTTTTCTTAATAAACCCTATTTTTATACAAGTAATACCTACATTTTATTAATATTTGTGTAAAAATTAAATTATTACTTTTTTAACGATAAAAATATTTAAAAAAAATGCTAATTAACTATGTCCATTTGTCCTTTCTTTTTAGGAACTTACTATTTATACAATTCCCTTTTCTAGAATAAAATTTTACATTTACATATATTCCAACTTCGAAATTTATTTCCCAAAATGATTAACTTTATACAATTTAAAACACTTAAATTATCTACAGGGTAAATTACAAATTTCGTCATTGTGGTTTGGTGGAAATTAAGAATTTAGTCCCTAGACTTCATTTATTACATTGGCAGTCCCTATTTTGAAGTTTTGTTACGGATTTAGTCCTTGAGTGGTTTGACTTTTCTAAATTCTCTAAAAATGATCATTTTGTCCTTTTACTAATTACAGTTTTAGTCATTGTAGTTTTCCACTTAATTCTACTTAAGGTCCTATTTTTATTTTATTTTTATTTTATCTAATCTTCAATTATATCAAACATTTATTATCATACGTGATTTTTTTAATATTTTTAAAATATTATGTTTTTAAAGTATTATGTTTAACTTAAAAAAATTCTTTTATTATATGGTTTTTTATAAAATAAATGTTTATATGCTTTATTTTTCATGTTACGTATCAAAATTATTTTATATATTATTTATATATTTAATTAACAAACATGATAATATTTCATATGTTGGATACCTTTGATATATTCTTAACAATTTTCACAAGCATTAAAGTTTGTTTCTCAGAGAAATCTTTGAAATTTATTGTTATCTTTCAATTTTTTATTAAAATTAAATTTAAGTACATATAACACATAACATTATGGTGATATAATGGTTTGAAAGTATTACAAAACCAATTGTACCAATTAAATGTAAATTCATTTGTTTTACTAGATTTTGAAAATTATATAGATTATTATGAAGTTTAATTTGATTTAAGATTTTTAATTTTTTGAAAATTTTAAATTGTTTAATAATGTTATGTATTTTATGTGGTTAAATTTGTTTTTAATAAAAATAAAAATATAAAATAAATATTAAAATTTCACAAAAAAAAACTTTCATAATTTGAAACTTAAATGCTTTTGAAAAATTATTAAGAATATTTCGAAGGCATCCAACATATGAAATCTTATCATATTTGTTAAGTGAATATATAAATGAATTTGATACATAACATGAAAAATAAAACATATGAATATTTACTTTATAAAAAGAAAACAATACAATAAAAGAGATAATTAAAAAAAGTTAAACATGTGAATATTTTAGAAATAATAAAAAATTATATGATAAATGTTTGATATAATTAAAATATTAAATAAATTTAAAAATTAAGGTTTTTACACAGGGATCTTAAATGAAATTAATTGAAAACTACAATGACTAAACTGTAATTATTAAAAGGACAAAATGGTCATTGTAAAAAAGTTTAGAAAAGTCAAATAGTCAAAAAAAAATTTCAAAACAGGGACTACCGGTGTAATAAATGAAGTTTAGGGGCCAAATCCATAATTTCCATCAAAACCACATGGACGAAATTTGTATTTTACCCTAATCTATATCTATCTATGTAAATTACCAAAAATAGTAACAAGTTTTGACATTTTTATCATTAATAGTAATATTATTTATTTTTTATCATTTATAGTAACAACTTTTTATTTTTCCAATCAATAATAGTAATTTGTGACCTACAAACCTGTTTAGCAGGTCACCAACTTTTCAGTTATCAATAATAGTAACATCTTTTCATATTTTTATCAATAATAGTTACCTATCAAATTAAAACATAATTTGTTTTATTTTCTTAAGTTTTCTAATATTTCATAAACACCAAAATAAACCAAATTAATATTCCGAATATTTACGGATAGATAATATTCGATTATTTATTCACAATTATATATAATATGAATGAAAAAATACTATGAATCATTCCAAATTTCACTTTTTCCAACAAAAAAACTACGAACCATCCTTTTCATAGTTTTTTCGAACAAAATAATACAAAACGTTCCATTTTTTAGTTTAGTCTAATCTAAATGGGTCATAATTTTTTTATTTATAAAACATAAAATAAAAAATGAGTCTCAATATTTTTCATTCATAAAACTATAAATCACAATGAGTCATTATTTTTCCATTCATAGAAAAACTAAAAAGTGAATGTGTCGCAATACTTTTTCATTCGTAGTACTTTTCATTTGAAATAAAAAAATTACAAATTGTTCACCTTTTTAATTAATTCCAAACTAAATTGATTACAAATCATTCAACTTTTAGCTTTCCCGAATGAAAAACTACAACCCAATCATGTTAGTTTTTTTTTTTCAAAAAAGTATAAATCATTCTGATTTTTCGTACAAAATAATTGCAACTCATTTATTTTTGTGTTTTTAACAACAAAAAAAATTATTTGTAAGTGTGGTTTACAATTTTTCTGCTTGAAAAATATTGCAACCAATTTTTATTTTTATTTTTTATATAAAAAAACTACAACTCATTTAGATCGAAAAAACTAAAAGACCAAAATACTTCATATTATTTTGTTGGGAAAAACATTCTGAATAAATAATAAAATATTATCATTTTGGAATAAGTGAAACAAAATGATTCGTAGTATTTTTTTCGTTCATATTATATATAATTCTGAATAAATAATAAAATATTATCTAATCGTAAATAAATATTCAGAATATATATTAAAATTTTATAATGTTATGAAAAAAAATAAAAATTGTAAATAAATAAATTTAACGAAATTAGAAAAATAGTCACTAAAGATAGTATTAATGTAATTAAATAAATTGAAACATAAATTTAGTTTATTTTGGTGTTTATGAAATCTTAGAAAAACTTAAAAAAATAAAACAGAAAAGTTTTGTTTAATTTGATATGTTACTATTATTGATAAAAATATGAAAAGTTGTTACTATTTTTGATAACTGAGAAGTTGTTGGTGACCTGTTAAACAAGTTTGCAGGTTACCAATTACTATTATTGATATAAAAATAAAAAGTTGTAACTATAAATGATAAAAAATAAATAATGTTACTATTAATGATAAAAAAGTCAAAACTTGTTACTATTTTTGGTCATTTGCCCATCTATAATTTACATCTATAAATACTATTAAAAGACTAACTACTTTTTCACGAGAGTAACTACTTTTTCACGTGTTGTTATTTGCTATTGTCATGTGACACATCATTACTTACTACCGCCATTTGAAACACATATTTTTTAAATTTTTAGTTAGTTTATATAAAAAAAAATAATTAAAATGATATTCAAATCTAGATCTAAAGTAAATCTTATCTAAATTTGATAAAATATAAATATAAAAATAAATTTGAATTTATATTAATATTTATATCAACCATATTTTTTATATAATTAGATATTATAAATTTGATAAAATATTTTTAAAAATTATCTTACAATATTAATAAAATTAATTTTTTTAATTTATACCGATGTTTTATATGGATCTATAGAATAGTTCATATTAAATATAGATAGAAAACTAATAATTCTCCTGCTTTAAAAGTTAAATATCAAGTATCGAAACCTAAGTTACAGATCCACGTAATTTGTAGGGAATTTCTGTTTCATACTTTTAAATATAAACTCAAATAATCAATCATACAAAGATCGTTTATACCACTAGACTATTCATTTTCATATATTTATTCTTAAAAAAAATCTTATTTCAAGTTTTCTTTGTTTCTTATATAAATCCAAATCTTTTCATTAAATCATCAATTATCCTTCTGAAAAAATACATTATTGTATGTTCTATATCATTACAATTTTCTTTTATATCTATTAATTATTTAAACTTTTTTATTATTTATTTAAATGAATTACATTCAAGTTTATATATTTTTATCGAAAATCCATCCCAAAGAAATACAACATTTTTATTCCCATATTTTATTTTCTAAAACACTTTAATCTTTTCTTCATAACAAATTTCTTTATATATTTATTATTTATCTAAGGTAAATAAATTATATTCCAAATTCATATATATATCATTTTTATATTTAAGAAAAAAAATTATTTACTTACAGCAGTGCCAAAATTGAGCTTCGTTTTCCGGCCATTAAGAAACACATGCCCTGAAAGAAAAGCATTAGTTGCAAGCCGACTGGAAAGCGCATCAAGCAACGTCGACTTGCCGGAGCCCGACGGCCCCATGAGCGCCGTAAAAGTCCCCGGCTCGGCGTACCCAGTCAACCCTTCCAACACATTCTGAGTCTCGCCGTTGCTCAACGTCACCATCACCGTCAGATCTTTCCAGGCAAGCTTCGCCGACACATCTCCGACCATTTCTGTACTCGTTTTCTCTTTCCAAATAGTCTCACTCAACGGACTTAATCCTCCGACCACCATGCCATTTCCAGTTGGTTTGTTTGATTCGATCTCCGTCATGACTACTTCACTATTTGAAGATCCTTTGTTTGCCATTAATTAATTGGGAAGTTTGAAGTTGAATAGATGATGGACAGAAGGTGTTTGATGAAATGTTTCAAACTTCAATGCGTTTTGAAGTTACAGAAGGTATATGAGATACCCATTAATTCGTTAGTTAGGATGAGAGATGGATTTGAGGAGGGAATTGAGGAGTATATGAAAAGAAAAAAGGAAGAGAAAGTGTGGGAGGAGACTGTGAGGAACTGAAAATGGAAGAAATGTGTTGTGTGTGAAGCTGATTGAGGAGAGAAGGTGAAGGAAGAATTGTTGTGAATATGGTTTTTGTTTGACTGGATGAGTAAATGCATGTTAGGAAGAAGATTATTATGCATCATTTAATTTTATTAATAAAATGGTAATAATGGGATAATACTTGTATTCCTATAATAATAAATATTTTAATAAAAATTTCAATTAATATTTGTTGGGGATTCATAAGGTTTTTATAAAAATCATATATAAAACTACAAGAAATATCATCTTTAGCGACGACATCATTAGCGTTGACATAAACATTAGCGGCAACACAAAATGACGTGCGTTTTGTGATGTCGCTAACGGTGGTGTCACTAAAGCCCTAAGAAAAGAACGAATCGTCATCCCTTCCCCCACCCCCCCCCCTCCCGGGAACGTGCATTTTGTGTCGCCGCTAAAGCCCTCGAAAAAAAAAGGAGGACTTGTCATCCCCCTCCCACCCCTTCCCACCCCCGGCCGCCTCTCACCCTTTTCCCTCATTTTTGCTCTCTCCATCGTATATTGCTCTTTGTCGACCGTCATCAACTAACTTCGGTACGCACACTCTTTCACTCTCTCATTTTGGTGGTACACACCATCTCACTCTCTCGTCTTCTCTCTACAGCTCACCACCGCCGACCACCACCCCTGCCTCCGACCATCACATGTCACCGACCACATGTACATCGTCACATCCTGCCTTAATATTGCAATAATAATCTCAAGAAATTAAGAAATTACCATAAACATCATAGTAATACAAACGCTAGCATAAAACTAAATAGAATATTACAATAATGTCATGCTAAACACGTGCTACAATATTACAAGTCTGAATTTGTTAATACATCACAACATGAAATATAAAGCAGCTACCCAGGTCCCAAAGCTTAATTGCAAGGCAATACCACAAGCTGATAGTAGACTAAGTTGAAGGTCCGACTTTATCTTTACCTTTGCCTGTAAAATGGTTAAATAGAAATTGTAAGTGAATGCTTATTGAGTTAACAAGATTAATCATAATGCATATAAGTTATGTGACATAGAAAAGTGAAATATAATGACTTTGGCAGGGTGTTCCTCAAAATAATATTGCAGATACACTATTGAGACATGGCTCAAATGGGAAAGAAAATGCTACCACTTAATTATTTTACCGCCGTAGAGGATCAGCCCGTGATACGAGGATAGCTTCCTGTGTATATGCACCGCATATAGTGGTTAGCATTATAATGCTCATAATAATGATTAAATGTTGCTAAAATGCTCAAGAAAGACAAGTTAAAACAAACATACTGAATAGCAAGATAACTAAATGTGCAAATATGCTTCTAATAGAACCTATACAAGATCTTGCTTAGTTGGGTACCGTCTATACCGCAGTGTCAGCAATCACTAATATAAGCTCTATTGAGAGTCAATGAATGCACATATATAGCAAAGTATGTCTCAATTACATAAAATACATGTAAACAAGATAATCTGTTACTCACAATACTGTTGAGGTTGGCAATGCTTCCTTTAATATAAGTTTAGGCTCTGAGCTGACTGCATTTGCTTAATAAGACTTTAAATATAACTTTTGACTCTGGCTTTGTGTATAACTATCTTTGAAATCAGTTGGCACTGCTGTAGACTTTTACTTTGACTCAATATGGCTTTGCATTGTTTCTGAATGCTTTGACATTCTTTAAATATCTCTAACACTTAGCTTTGACTCATAGACAACTTTCGATTTTGGCCAACAGGGTTGTAACCCACACACACAGTAAAGAAATTCAATTTTTCAAGCGCTTCAAATAAATAGCAAAATCTTGTTTGTTTGATGTTGCTTGATGATGATTTCCTCATGAAATCAAGCTTTAATCTTGATTTTATAATGTAGAGAGAGAAAGAGTTCTTGCATTTGGTTTTCTTTGAATGAAATTAGCGGATGTATGAAATGAATTAATCCCTGAGTTTAGGTTATTTGCGCCTTTGAACAATTAAGTTTAAATCTTTTGTTTCCTTTCAAATTTTTCCCTAGACTTTCCATAAATTATATATATCTCACATAACACACATCAAGACAATTGATCGGGTCGTAATCAACAGTGTTTATAAAGCGTAAAAGAGTTAATTTAAAATGAAAATGTGCCTTAGAATGTTCAACTATTGATAAATTTCATTACGTATGTAGGTAATCATCTCACGAACAAGTCTGGCAAATTTGAGTGCAATCGGAGAACATTTATAGATAGCCAAGCGCAAAGGGGGTGCAGCCCTGCTCCCCAATCGAGTGCTCAACATAATATTTATTGCTGCCAAAGACGAGGAGCGCGGGACCAAGCGCAGCGCAAGCGCAGACCCAGGCGCAGGGGGGGATTTTACTAAGGGAAAGGACTTAAAAGGGTTAAAGTTGAGCGAATACGAGTACGAAGAGTGAACGAGACAAGCTACGGTGGTGCTAAGAATGAACCCACAACTTTGGAGTAACACACCAACGATGTCCGACTAATCTCGCATTAATCATTCTCGGAGGAAGCACAACGCTAAGTGTTTATTTTTTATGAACGATTCTTTATGTTTGCATGTTATTGATTGTTTATGTTTGGATTGTAAACGATTGATTGTTATTTATTTGGTTTCATTTCGTAAGATAGTTCGTTGATATTTTATTATTCGTGTCGAGTTATATGTTAATTAAGACGAGTAATCAAAGTAACACGCGCTATGCCCAAGATCACGTAATGATACGTATAACAATCATAAAAAGATAAAAAGGTTATGTCTATGTAATCTTTACATTGTTCTTAAAAGTAAATACGAAGCTAAGTGTGGAATCCGGGAGTGATTACCTTTGTTAACGTATTTAATCAATCAAATCAATTAAGCTTTCTTTTACATTTGCGCAAGTAATTAGTTTTATAAAGCAAGTAACGATCTTTCTCAATCATTCACTTTTTCCAAGCTAGTAATTAAGTTTGCAACGCTAGTCGCTCGAATACGTGCAATTAACCTCTCGCTCCCTGTGGATACGATCTACTTACCCGAGCTTAAGTATTTAGTGGTTATTTTTGGCGAGATAACCACACTTGTATCAACAATACAAATGGCTTATTTAATTCACCACCTATGCATCAAATCACTGTAAATAACTTATTTGCAATATTAAGCAACTAATTTTCATTAAGCACTCAAAATTATATTTTAGAAGCTTAAATTGCAACATTAAAGCCTGATTAGAAGTCAAGGTGTTACACACACACACACTTTGTGTGTGTGTGTGTCAATTTTTGGGCTAAATGTGTAGTTAGTTAAAATTTATGTTAAGTAAAATTGTGTGTATTAGTGTGTGTAGACATGTTAATGTATGTGTAAAATAATGTTTTACGGTAAAAGATATGGATTTTTTTAATTATTTGTAATATTGGTGTGTATTAGTGTATAATTATTGTATTACTATGTGTGTGTGTATTAGTATCTGATGATAATATGTCACTATGAGACATATTCAGTTGTAATGAGTTTATATAAATAATATATACATGTTAATGATGATAATGGGTTGATATGGATCATATATACTTATAATGGGTTGATATAGATTATATATACTTGTAAATGATGATCATAGGTCGATATGAAGTATATTCACGTGTAAATGATTGATATTATATGATATATACATATTACTGATGATAATGGGATGATATGGATCATATATATACTTATAATGGGTTCATATGGATCATATATATTACTACGGGGATCAGATCACCTTTTAATGTAAATGATTAATTTTCATCACATGAATTATCATATTACCATTTAATGTAAAATGTTAACTTTCACCACGAGGATCAATTAAAATTTCATAATAGGTCATTTTGAATTCCTTAAAGTTATCACTGTTACTTGACAGTGATCCCTACTTCAGTCTCCGTGATTTTTACCCATGATGGTGATGGTGACTATGACGTAGATTAAAGGGATCATCAAATCTGATAATTTTTCTGCTCAACTCATACTATATTAATGGGGATGGTGACATCCAGTTTTATACATGTAGATGTACTCACCAGGGGGCGGAGCTATTGCTAGGAAGGGAGGCGGGGGGGGGGGGGGGGGGGGGGAGGGGCTGGGCTCAAATTGCTATTAAAAGGTCCATAAGAAAATTATTTGGCCCTATATTAGAATTTCATTAAGCCCCAATGTTGAGCCCAAAATCCATTAACCTAGATACCTGGTGGGCTGTTGGATGCCTCACGCAGTCACGCCCCTTAGCCCTTGGTCGCCTGGACGAAGTCACAAAAAAGCGAAGGAGCGCCCCTTGGATGAACTCACGAACGCCTACCACTCTGCTCTCTGATGTGCAGAATGTCAGCGCCTGGAGGCTAGAGCGAAGCCCTGGACAGCTGGACGAAGTCACGAAGGATGAACGCCTCCCTCTCTGCTCTCTCAGTTTTTCTTCTCTCGCTCTCACTCTCAGCCTTGGTAAAAGACTAAAAACCCTAACTCTATATTTCTATGTGAATGTGTTATGTTTATGAAGTTATTTTGTGAGTGTGTTATGATTTATGAAGTTATTTTGTTGATTTATGATTGTTATTTGTTATGAACTTCTTGAATTAAGTTTTATAAATTTTTTGTAGGATTGTTAAATGACCTAAATTGATTTTGCTAGTTGTTGAATTGAATAGTTTTTTTAATCATTCTTATAGAAACATGGAAAGATTTTATAAAAGAAAAGTATCATCTTCAATTCGTCATCAACACTCGATTCAATAGGTGAAAAATCTTCTAGGGAAAATGCTAGTAGTAAAACTTCACCGTCTAATTCTACTTCAATGCCTATTTATGTTACGGATATGAATGACCTTCCTAGTGATCCCTCTGAATGACCAAGATTGTTTAGCTAGCTATTGTATAACGTTGGCTATCATTTTGCTTTATTGTATCGTTCAACCATCTTTATGTTTAAGGTAAAATTTTTTTGCCCCCCAATGTTATAATTTTCTAGATCCGACATTGGTCCTCACGTGGAAATTTAAATGACACAAAACAATATAATAGATGTCTCAGTAAATATGTAGGTTAAATATTGTATGTTTTGATGATAAATTTACACGTTATTGCATAATCTTGTTAAAAACAATTTCGTTGCATAAATTGACAAAAAAGAAAATGTCATTGCATTTTCTGATAATAAGTACAAACGTCATTGCACAAATCATGTTAAAAACAATTTCGTTGAATGAGTTGATAAAAAAGTGAAATGTTGTTGCATAAATATACCATTAATCCTATAAGAAAATTTAACGACTTCATCACAAAAAAGGTGTTCTTCAGTATCAACCCAAAAAAAAAATTTTAGATAAATACTAACCGTAAAAATTTTGTTTCAGTGTCTCATTATAAGGGGCACATGTGTTTATAGTTGTAAATCGTATACAAACATTATGTTTTCTTTGACATTATCTTACCCATTTTTTTCTAAAGTAGTGACACAAAAAATTTGTCACAAAAATACTTGAGGCCTATACCCACATACATTTTTAGTCACTATATATCTATACTCATTCCATTTTTACCCACTCTTTTTGTTGTGTAGGTAAAAGATTTTGATACCTATAGTGACACTTTTTGGACAACAAAAAGATTAGGTAATAGTGGAGTGAGTATAACTATATAGTGACTAAAAATGTATGTGGGTATAGACCTCAAGTATTTTTGTGACAAAAATTTTGTGTCACTACATTAGAAAAATGTGGGTAAAAAGATTGTTCTATACCTACTCTTTTTCATAAGTGACACTAAAAGTAAGATATAGTGACACTTTTTTGTGTCACTAAGTGACATTTTTCTTGTAGTGACGATATAATGTAGTTACTTTTTAAATAAACAATACAACATTATGTTTTCTTTATCAGAGCATAATATTGTTATAAGGTTTATATATGGTTTAAATTAAAGTTTTATGATATATCTTTTATTTTAGGGTTTAATATGAAAAAAAAACATGTTTTTATGTTTTTTGTGATTTATTCCTTTCACTTCGTGTTATTTTTTCCTAAGAAAGTCCTCATGTTAATGTTTTCAATCCGGTTTTCGAAAAAGTTTTGGTTTTTTTTTCATATTTAACCCTCACTTTTTCCACAAAAAAGCAATATGTTTTCTATTTTTCTCCAGAAAGTCCACAAACTTAAAGACGTTTGGGAAAAAATAAAGAGAAATTTCAAAAATCACAAACAAATATATTACTTAATAATTTAGTAGTAAAAAATAACACGGATGGACTAAAACGTAAAAACGTGAAAAACATGTTGGTTTTTTTTCATATTAAACACTTTATTTTATATAATAACTTACTAGGTTATATACGCATGCACCACATGGGTTAAATTTAAAAATATTAAGAACAAATATTTATAAATACAAATGAAATAATTATAAAATATTTGAGTTTATTAGATTTTAGTTAATCATAATTTTCAAATTAGATTAGGTTATACACTACAAGAAATTGGCCGACGACCCATTTTTGCGACGACGTTACACTTTTGCGACGACGTTATCTTTTTTGCGACGACAACACTAGTCGTCGCAATGTGGGCGGAAAAAAGGTGTGTTCTTTTCCCTCTCAAACTAAATTATCCCTATCCCACCAAATATATTCCCACAATTTCTTTTTACCATACCCTTCGTCGCAGAAGAAATCGTTGCTCCTCCGTCTCCAGCTCGATCTCTCCTTCTTCGGCCGGTCTTTCATCGGCGTTGATCGATCTTGCCTCCTCCTCTGTCTCCGGCTCAATCTCTCTTTCTCTGGCGGCCACCACAAGGTAGATACTCTATCTCTCTTTCTCAGCTCTCGATCTCTCTGTTTCTCTGGTCTCGATCTCTGTCGACATTTCACTGATCTCTCTCGACAGAATCCCGGCCACCGCTCAGATCTCCGACCACTGATCAATATCCTCTGACAGATTTCTCTGGCTATATAAATTGTGAAGATAAATTTCTTTCTTTTCCTTTTTTGGTGATATTTAGTTGATATATGTTAAGTTTGATTATAGAGTAAATTACAGAATTGGTCCATGCGGTTTGCATAAAACTTTGGATACGGTCCCTGTGGTTTCAATTTTGCATAAATGGTCCTTATTATCACTGTTTACTTGCAAAAATGGTCCCTCTGTCGTTAACTTTAACAATCAAATGGTTAAATCTTTTATAATGACCATTTTACCCTTTTCTTTGATAACATTTTGGTCCTTCAAGTTTGTAGTTCATTTTAGTTTTGGTCCCTCAAGTACATTTTTTATTTAACTCTTTTATTATTATTATTATTATTATTATTATTGTTGTTATTATTATTATTATTATTATTATTATTATTATTATTATTATTATTATTATTATTATTAGAGTTTATTACATAAATGGTCCCTGTGGTTTGCATAAAACTTTGGATACGGTCCCTGTAGTTTCAATTTTGCATAAACAATCATTATTATCACTGTTTACTTGCAAAAATGGTGCCTCTGCCGTTAACTTTAACAAACAAGTGGTTAAATATTTTATAATGACCATTTTACCCTTTTCTTTGATGACATTTTTGTCCCTCAAGTTTGTAGTTCATTTTAGTTTTGGTCCCTCAAGTAAATTTTTTTATTTAACTCTTTTATTATTATAATTATTATAACTATTATTTATTATTATTATTATTATTTTAACTTTTTACGTATTGATTTTTTTGTTTATTGAGTTTCCTATATTTTATTATATTTATAATTTAAATTACAAACCTAATTATTTCTTTTTATTATAAACAATTGTATTAAATTAGAATCCATTTCCTTTTTTAGCAATTTTCAAATGAAAAATACAAACATTTTGTATCGTAGTTTTCAAACCAAAAATTTTTGAACCTTAAGTTTTTATTTGTTTTTTCAAACGAAAAGAAGTTACTAACCATACATGTTTTAAGTTTTTTCATTTTAAAACGTAAAAAGCTACGAAGACCAATCCGTTTTTTATTTTTTTCTGCACCAAAAAATTCAACCCAATCCGGTTTTTTGTTTTGGGAAACGAAAAATAAATACAAACAAAACAATTCTGTTATTAGTTTTTGCAAACGAAAAAACCACAAATAATTCTGATTTTCAGTTTTTCCAAACAAAAATCAATTTACTTTTCTAGTTTTTCAACCAAAGCATTACCTTTTATTTTTTTCTCCGAACGAAAAACTACGAACCATTACGCTTTAAAGTTGTTTAAAAAAATGAAATAGTGTGTAGCCTTTTTGTTTGGAAAAACTAAAAAAATGGAATGGTGTTTAGTTTTTACTATTCAGAAAAGTTTAAAACGTAATGATTAGAATAACTTAAAAATCGAACAAAAAAAATAGACTCATTTTGTTTTTTTAGCTTTTTCCACACGTACAAAATACGATTTTTCAAAAAATGAAATAGTCTATTTTTTTGTTCGGTTTTTATGTTATTCTAATCATTACGTTTTTAACTTTTTTCAATCGTAAAAAACTACAAACCATTTCATTTATTTTTGTTTTTCCTAACAAAAAAGCTACACACTGTATATATATATATATATATATATATATATATATATATATATATATATATATATACAGAAGGTAATGGTTTGGTTCGAAGTTATTCATTCGGACAAAAAAATAGAAGGTAATGGTTTGGTTCGAAAAACTAGAAAAATAAATGGTCCCTGTATATATATATATATATATATATATATATATATATATATATATATATATATATATATATATATATATATAAAATCAAGAGTAAATTACATAAATGGTCCCTGTGGTTTGCATAAAACTTTGGATACGGTCCCTGTAGTTTCAATTTTGCATAAACAGTCATTATTATCACTGTTTACTTGTAAAAATGGTCCCTCTACCGTTAACTTTAACAAACAAGTGGTTAAATATTTTATAATGACCATTTTACCCTTTCTTTGATGACATTTTTGTCCCTCAAGTTTGTAGTTCATTTTAGTTTTGGTCTCTCAAGTAAATTTTTTTATTTAACTCTTTTATTATTATAATTATTATAACTATTATTTATTATTATTATTATTATTTTAACTTTTTACGTATTGATTTTTTTGTTTATTGAGTTTCCTATATTTTATTATATTTATAATTTAAATTACAAACCTAATTATTTCTTTTTATTATAAACAATTGTATTAAATTAGAATCCATTTCCTTTTTTAGCAATTTTCTAATGAAAAATACAAACATTTTGTATCGTAGTTTTCAAACCAAAAATTTTTGAACCTTAAGTTTTTATTTGTTTTTTCAAACGAAAAGAAGTTACTAACCATACATGTTTTAAGTTTTTTCATTTTAAAACGTAAAAAGCTAAGAAGACCAATCCGTTTTTTATTTTTTTCTGCACCAAAAAATTCAACCCAATCCGGTTTTTTGTTTTGGGAAACGAAAAATAAATACAAACAAAACAATTCTGTTATTAGTTTTTGCAAACGAAAAAAACACGAATAATTCTGATTTTCAGTTTTTCCAAACAAAAATCAATTTACTTTTCTAGTTTTTCAACCAAACCATTACCTTTTATTTTTTTTCTCCGAACGAAAAACTACGAACCATTACGCTTTAAAGTTTTTTTAAAAAATGAAACAGTGTGTAGCTTTTTTGTTAGGAAAAACAAAAATAAATGAAATGGTTTGTAGTTTTTTACGATTGAAAAAAGTTAAAAACGTAATGATTAGAATAACATAAAAACCGAACAAAAAAATAGACTATTTCATTTTTTGAAAAATCGTATTTTGTACGTGTGGAAAAAGCTAAAAAAACAAAATGAGTCTATTTTTTTTGTTCGATTTTTAAGTTATTCTTATCATTACGTTTTAAACTAGTCTGAATAGTAAAAACTAAACACCATTCCATTTTTTTAGTTTTTCCAAACAAAAAGGCTACACACTATTTCATTTTTTTAAACAACTTTAAAGCGTAATGGTTCATAGTTTTTCGTTTGGAGAAAAAAAATAAAAGGTAATGGTTTGGTTGAAAAACTAGAAAAGTAAATTGATTTTTGTTTGGAAAAACTGAAAATCAGAATTATTCGTGTTTTTTTCGTTTGCAAAAACTAATAACAGAATTGTTTTGTTTGTATATATTTTTCGTTTCCCAAAACAAAAAACCGGATTGGGTTGAATTTTTTGGTGCAGAAAAAAATAAAAAACGGATTGGTCTTCTTAGCTTTTTACGTTTTAAAATGAAAAAACTTAAAACATGTATGGTTAGTAAATTCTTTTCGTTTGAAAAAACAAATAAAAACTTAAGGTTCAAAAATTTTTGGTTTGAAAACTACGATACAAAATGTTTGTATTTTTCATTAGAAAATTGCTAAAAAAGGAAATGGATTCTAATTTAATACAATTGTTTATAATAAAAAGAAATAATTAGGTTTGTAATTTAAATTATAAATATAATAAAATATAGGAAACTCAATAAACAAAAAAATCAATACGTAAAAAGTTAAAATAATAATAATAATAATAAATAATAGTTATAATAATTATAATAATAAAAGAGTTAAATAAAAAAATTTACTTGAGAGATCAAAACTAAAATGAACTACAAACTTGAGGGACAAAAATGTCATCAAAGAAAGGGTAAAATGGTCATTATAAAATATTTAACCACTTGTTTGTTAAAGTTAACGGTAGAGGGACCATTTTTACAAGTAAACAGTGATAATAATGACTGTTTATGTAAAATTGAAACTACAGGGACCGTATCCAAAGTTTTATGCAAACCACAGGGACCATTTATGTAATTTACTCTTGATTATATATATATATATATATATATATATATATATATATATATATATATATATATATATATATATATATATATATATATATATATATATAGAATTGGGTTCAAATGAGTACCACTAGTTTTGCGGAGTACCGGAGGTACCTCGCTTAAAACCAATTTTTTTGAAATTTTTTTTCATAATCATGTTTAAATTAATAATATAAGACTACTTGCAAAAAATCACACCTAAACACACACTATAACTATGCGAAACGTGCAAGTTCACATGAACTGCACTTTTGTGAATGTATGTTCACAGCTAAGCATGTTCACATGAATTTTTTCACGTTCACATGACTTTTAAGAGGCTAGAAAGTGTGAATGTGTGTAATTGTTTTACGAATAGGCTTATATTATTTGTATCTAAATTAATATGAAAAAAAAATTATAAAAAAAAACTTTTTTTCGGAGCATGTTCACATCTAAAACCCGTGTGTTCACAGGTACTCACGGTACTCTGCATTTTTTAGGTACTCACACGAACCATATTCTATATATATATATATATATATATATATATATATATATATATATATATATATATATATATATATATATATATATATATATATATATATATATATATATATATTTGTTGGATATTTAGTTGATCGATATAGTTGATCATAAATTAAGATTCGTTGTATTACTGTTGTCGCAAAGCGTCTTTCGTGATGACTTTTTAGCAAAAGGGGTGATTTCTTGCAGTGATAATAGATTGAATTGGATTTGATTTTAATTTTATTTTAGTACTAACATGCGGCAGATTGAAGTTTTGATACATAGTGAATTAAATAAGGGGTCGACACGTGGCAAATTAGTTAATTATTTAATAGTATTTATAGATAGGTCTTAATTTACGATAAACTTGTAGTTCTTGTATAATACCAATTTCATTTTGAATTATGATACATGTCTATAGGTTACATAAAGCATTAAGTGAATTCTAACGTTATAATAATACACATCATAAAGTTATAGACTCTTATAGCATAAGAAATTAAGAATAACACTGAGCCAATCATACGTCAAACAAAATGTCAATTTTCAATTATAGTTTGGCCAAATTGTCAATCTCATATTGTATATTTGAGTTTGTTAAGTATAAATCGTGGTTCGTTGAGCCTAAAAGATCCAAACTTTGATCATGCAAGCTTCAAGCCTTGCCTCATATAGATTCATTTCAATTGATTCGGTACTAGCTTACCTAATCTTTGTTTGATTTTAGTTCATATCAATGTCACAATGTGCATAAACTTGGAAATATAATTATATATACTTTTATCTCCGTATTTTCACATCGGAATTTAAATGCTAGATTAGTATGATTCTATAAGTATCGACACATTAGGGCTTGCATAATTAGTTTATTTAGTTCAGATTGTTTTTATAGATATTAAGTCATTTCAATTATTTGTTGATATGGTTTGAGTAACCAAACAAGCTAAATCAATGTTGAAATTATATTATAATGATCATGAAGATAGTTATGATCGAGTGAAACTTTTGACTCAACTTAAAATGTAAAACTACAAGTAAAATAATATTTTCAAAAGCAAGTAATATGTAGGGATGCAAATAAATGGAGTCGAACTTGTATTCAAGAGAGCCTAATTTAAGCTTAGCTAAAGGAACTAAGACTAAGGTTACGATTGACCAAGATGTAGGCTCGAGAAACTCATGTTCGTGTATGTATAGAAAGAGTTTTTAATAACCAAAATCGTTTTCACGTATACTCAAATTTCAAAATTAAGAGTTTGACTTGATATGGCTCAAAATTGAGTTGTTCAATAAAATTTCGACTTGTTTGTCTCATTTGTTGACTATTGATTCATGATTCACATTTTGAGGCTTTGAATTTTCTTTGTTAATATTTTTCACATATGATTGGATAAATGATCTATAAATGATTGTTTGATTCACAATTGTAATTTAGTGTGTGACGGTTCACAGTTCACACAATATTTATGCAAATCATATTGAACCACATGGACCGAATCCAGAATTTTATGCAAATCACAGGTAGGGATGTTATTCGTGCGGATTAAATGAGTATCAGATTATTCGGGTTTGAACGTGTAGGTTAGCTAGCCGACCTCGTACCAAATAAGGAGACGGGTTAATTAGTTTCGGGTTAAATAGGTATCGGGTTATTCGGAATAGGTTAAATGGTTATTTGGTTTTTGGTATAAAAAATGAAATCATATACAAAATAGTTTAAACGGGTTAAAGGGGTTTGATAATTCGGGCAAAACCAGTTAAATAGTATGCGTATCAAAATTGGGTATGTAGATATATATATTATATATATAAACAATTCTAATTATAATTAAAACAAATATACAAAATGTCAAATATAAATTAAATGAGTTATTTGGGTACCCGAATAAACATTAATCTAACCCATAAGCCGATCCGAATTACTTATTCGGGTATCATTTAAACCGAATAAGAAACCTGAAAACCGAATAACCCGACTCATTTAATTCAATTAAGAATCGATTCATGTGGGTTATTCGGGTTCGATTATTTTAAACACCCCTCATCATAGTAACTATTTTTGTAATTTACTCTAGTTTTAAACATGACAAAAACCCAACTTAAATGAAAACTCAATAAAATCCCCATTTAATTATTATGTAAGTTTAAATTTGTCACTAATAAAACATCAATTATATATATATATATATATATATATATATATATATATATATATATATATATATATATATATATATATATATATATATATATATATATATATATATATATATATATGAGTAAATTACAAAAATGGTCCCTGTGGTTTGTCTAAAATTACGGATATGGTCCCTCAACTTTCAAAGTTGCAGTGGTGGTCCCTCAAATCACATTTTACTTGCAGAAAAGGTCCCTCTGTGTCTGAACTTTTCAAAAATGACGATTTTGCCCTTTTATTAATTACAAGTTAAGTCCCTCAACTATTTAATTTAATTTCACTTTTGGTCCTTTTCCTTAAACTTTTAAATTTTGATTTTAAATTTGAAATATTGATTTAACAAATTATTATTTAAATCTTTATATTATTATTATTATTATATATACTTATTTATTTTTAAAAATAAATTTATATTTATTTATTAAAAATTATTTTTATACTTAATTTAATAATCTATGCATTTTTTTATGTATTCAATTTATTTAATAAAGAACTAGTTTATGAACCCACGTATTACGTGAATAATTTTTTATAAATAATTGGTTAAATGAAATGTATGTAAACTTAAAAATTAAATAATTTAATATTAATTATTATATAAAAATAAAAATAAATTACGGTTATTCGTCACATTATATATATATATATATATATATATATATATATATATATATATATATATATATATATATATATATATATATATATATATATTTATATATATATTGTTAGAATATGTTTTTAATTGATGAAATATCAAAGTCTAGGGACTGATTGTGTAATTTCCTTATAGTTTGTAATTTTGTATAAATAGTCATGTTGACTTTCAAAATAAAAAATCTGTCAGAGAATCAATTTTGTACGCATTCAATTCTGTGAAAGCTGCTCTGTACGAAGAACATTCCTGAAATCATTGTGTAATCATCAAGAGTATCAATCGAATCATTTGGTTAGTGTTGATTAATTTCATTGTTCTTATTGTTTGCATATTGTTGATTGAATTAGTAGAAACAAGAATTCACAATTGGTATCAGAGACTTAGGAATGAATCATTCTGTTTGAGATTGAATCTGTTTTTCGTGTTCTTGAGTATTTTTCGGAAAAACCCTAAAATCAGTAGGGGTTTTGATTCTGTTGATCATTCACAGTGTTAATTGGATCGAAGGTTCAGGTTTCAAAGACGAATCAATTGAATACAAACTTGTTTTGATTTTCAAAACACAGAAAAAGATCTGAGCAATTTTCTGAAATTTTGAAAAGTTCAAAAACCGGTACTGTTTCATTGAAAAAGTTTGGTTTAGATCCATTTTTGCATAAAAGTGCTTTACAAAAAGTGTTTGTATTCAAAAACCTTACCTTCGATTACAATTTGAATGAAATTGGGTAAAATTTGGATTTAATCTGAATTTAAGACTTGAAAAGCTGAAAATTCTAAGAAACTCGAATTATACACATCTTGTGTGTAAATCGAGTTGAATATAACTGTTAATCGAGTCGGGTATCTTAGTTAATCGAGTCGGTTAGCTTTGTTATTCGAGTTGTGTCTTACTATTACTCGAGTTGCCAGACTGTAATATTCGAGTTGACAACAATCTAACTTGAATTTCATAAGACCCATACGAGTTTTATATAAGACCCATACGAGTTTTATATAAGACTCATTCGAGTTCTATATAAGACATTTGAGTTTTATATAAGACTCATTCGAGTTTTATATAAGACACATTCGAGTTTTATATAAGGCCAATTCGAGTTTTGTATAAGACTCATTCGAGTTTTATATAAGACCAATTCGAGTTTTATATAAGACCAATTCGAGATTTATATAAGACCCATTCAAGTTGTGCAAGATTCACTCGAGTTTTGTAACAGACACATTCGAGTTTTGTATAACATTGATTCGAGTTTAACAAAACACATTCGAGTTTTGTATAACATTGATTCGAGTTTAACAAAACACTCATTCGAGTTTGTGTATAAGATGTTATCATATACTTGAATCGAGTTTTATCAGAAAAGCATTCGAGTTTGATCAAACTTACATTCGAGTTTGATCAAACACACATTCGAGTTTGATCAAAGAATCAATCGAGTTTGGTAAAAGACACAATCGAGTTTCACACTACATTCATTCAAGTTTCACTCATAACACAAGAATCATTCAAGTTTGTCACACACATTAATCCAAACACAATTCACTGCTTGAGTTAAACTGCTTATTGCTACTAACAAGTCATTGTGTTGTAGATTTCAGTACTAATCTGTGTTTCAAGGTGTGATCAAATTTTTCAATCTCATTCGGAGTTCATTTGATCTTGGTCAAAGTTTCCCAACAAACAATCAACATGTCTAAAGATGCACTTGCTATGGGATCAGAAACCAAACCCCCAATCTTATACAGAGGGGAATATGTTCAATGGCGGGAGCGGTTTCTTGAATTTATAAGTTTCCATGATTTGTCTGAAGAAATGCTGAAATCATTAACTGAAGGACCAACAATCTTTATGGAAACGATCCCAGGAGTACCAACTGGAAATCCCCCAATACCACCAAGGACTGTTGAGGTAACAAACCTAACAGAGGCTCAGAAAAAGAGAAAGTTAGGGGACAAGACTGCAAGAAAGTTATTGTTGATTTCAATCCCCAATGAAATATACACTTGTCTGACAAATACAAAGACTGCTAAGTCCATCTGGGATGAAGTATGCAAAATCATGCGGGGATCAGACAGAGCTGCTACTAATAGGGCTAGGAATAGTCTAATGACATTTGAGAACTTTAGAGCCCGTGAAGGTGAACTTCTGGAAAACACTTATCTCAGATTTGTAAATCTGGTAAGTGAAGTAAAAAGAAACGGAGTGACGAAGTCCAACTTGGACATCAATGTCAAATTTTTAAATGTCCTAAATCCAGAATGGGAAAAATATGCTATGATCATCCAACAAACGAAAGATATAGAGGAGATGGATTTTCATATGCTATTTGAAAACCTCAACAACTACCAAGAAGTTGTTTTGAGGAAAATATCTGGAAAGAAGAAAGCGGAAAAAGAAACTGCTGATCCACTAGCTCTACTGGCGGAGAAAAAGTATAAATACAAGCTCAAAAAGGAGAAAAGAGCTGTAATCAGCAGTACATCATCAGAATCAGAATCATCAGATTCATCTGCAGATTCAGAGATTGAAGAGATGAAAAAACAGATGGCACTGCTTACAAAGGCATTTCAGAAGAAATTTTACAGGAAGCCAACAAACAACAAAATGCGCTACAAAACAGGCTCAAGGAAAGTTGAGAAAAAGGATAAGTATGAGAAGGCTGGAGAAAGTAGTGCACGAAAGTCTGACAAATATGAGAAGTCAGATAAATCAACCAAGAAGGAATCTGAACAGAAATGCTATAACTGTGGAAAACCAGGTCACTATGCCCGGGAATGCAGATCTCCAGTAGTCAAAAATTCAGACTACTATACAAGAAAGGCCCTCTTAGCCAAAGAGAAAGAGTCAGGCAAAGCTCTTATGGCGGAGGATGATCATTGGTTACAGTTATCCGAAGATGATGACATTTTAGATGAAGATGCCCATATCTGTTTAAAGTCAGAAATCTTCAATGAATCTGAACTGAGTGAATCAGCTATGATAGCTGAAGATGAGGTGTGGGTTGGACTGACGGATGAAGAGGATGAAGAGAGGAGAGAATCTGATTATGATGAAGAGGAAGAAAAAGAAGAAGTTGCATTAATGGCATCTGGCCAAAATAAAGCTGAAAATGAGGAGGATTCAGAGTCTGATAACTCAGAGGATTCAGAAGGACAGGAGGTAAATTCTATTTCAGATTCTGATATTGACGACTCATGCATATTAGAAGAAAAACTAACTAATATGGCTTTCATGCTTAAAAAGTTTGAAAAATCCTTAAAAGCAGAAAAGAAAAAGGTTCATTCTTTGGAAAACAAACTTCTAAATGAACACAATTTAGTCCTAGATTTTTCCAAAGATAAAGCCTTAGCTTTACGAGCTGTCTCAGACTTACAAGATAAGGAAAAAGAACTTCAAAGCAATATACTCAATCTAAATCACAAAATATCTGATTTACAAGAAAGTCTGCGAATAGCTGAATTAGAAGCCTCAAACTTTTCTGTAAAATATCATGCCATATTTGAAGAAAGAACTAAACTTTATGAGAAAATAAAAAAGATGGATGATGAATTTATTAAAAGAGGGCAAACAGATCAAACAATATATTTAAATCAACCAAAAGATACAGAGTTTTATAACTCTAAATCTGGTATTGGTTGGGAAAATCTTAAGTATCTGACAAAAGCTATATCAAATTCACCAACATTATATGATGTCAGATACATGAATTTAGGATTAAAAATGACATTCTTGAAAGCATCTGAAGAAGTAGAATCCAGTGAAGAAATCAAAAGGTCAAGATCAGACAAAATGCAAAATTATGTTGACTATACCAAGATAAATGAAATCAGCAACATTGTTGATACTAAAGAAGAGTACATTCAAACTTATTCTGAAAAGGATTTATCTGTATACCAACTCAGTCTCAAAAACTATATTTACCAAATTCAATTTTAGAACAGATAAATTCTGATTTGGAATTGAAAATTAAAAGTTTTGAGACAGAGAATGGAACACTCAAGTCTGAATTACTAAAAATAGAACAAATGTTGCAAGATAAGTCTAAAAACATAAATGTGTCTGATCCACATTCATCTATTTCTCTGGATTCTATAAATTCAGAAAAAGAATTTGATCTGTTCATGCACTCTGATGTTAATTCATTAGATCAAAGATTTGGTAAAATTGGTGAATTTATCAAACCTTTGACTAACAAACTATCAACTGGTAATAAAGAATCTGTTAAAATTCTGCAAAGAATGACTACAGACTCTTTAAAACCATCTGAAAATTCACCATCAGTGCAACAAAAGAAGGAGAAAACAAAACTGTTTGTTAAGTCTCCTAGTTTTGAAAAGGGTGAATCATCCTCATCAACGGACTCTTTTGCACGTAAAGTCAAATCTTCAACAGGTATGAAAAGGTTACAGAAAAAACAAGCATCTAAATCTTCTAATTCTCAAACTTCTTTTATGTCAGATAACGTTGTGAACGGGTCGAGAAAACAAGTGTGGCGAAAGAAGCAAAGAGAAGAGAAAAACAAGATTATAAAACAAGAATGGCGCGTGAAAGAAAAAATTGTTACAGATAGAAACAGCAAAATTGAACATTTTGTCTGTAATAATGATAAAATTGTTAATAATTCTTGTATTAAGTTTTCAAGACCGAAATTAATTGCTTTGAATTCTTATGTTTGTAAGTCTGAAACTGTGAAATATAATAAGCTTGTATGGCAACCAAAGAAAAAGGATCCATTGCATGAACAGAAAAAGGATCCACAGATAAAAATTTTAAAAACAATTCCACCGCGAATTGTACAAAAGTGGATACCCAAAAGAACAGTTCAAAAATGGGTACCTAAAATAAATTCAAACAATAAGCCTAAAGCCATATCAGTTAGACAAACAAATGATACTATGCATGTTTTACCTAAAACTAAAGTACCCAACTACAAGTGGGTACCTCATGTGCTATTACGTTTTATAGATAAACCATGTCTGGTACCTTGATTCGGGATGCTCCAAACACATGACCGGACAACGAGACACACTCAGGGACTTTGTAGAAAAGTTCTGTGGGACGGTAAGATTTGGAAACGATCAGTTTTGTCCAATTAAGGGATACGGAAGTCTGAAGTATGACAAAATCACAATCCAAAAGGTATTTTATGTTGACGGTCTTGGTCATAATCTATTCAGTATTGGACAACTGTGTGATAAGGGGTTAGAAGTCAACTTCAAAGCCAATCGGTGCAGCATCAGATCAGCACAAGGAAAAGAAATTCTAGCAGGAAACAGGAAAACAAATCTATACTCCATTGATTTAGCCTCGATCAATCTGAAGAAAGATGTCTGCTTATTGTCAAAAGCAACATCTAAAACAGCATGGCTGTGGCATCGTCGCCTTTCACATCTAAATTTCAATGAACTGACCAACCTAGCAAAAGGAGGGTTAGTTAAAGGGCTGCCGGTGCTTAAATTTCAAAAAGAGCAACTATGTGCGGCATGTGAAAAAGGAAAGATGACAAAAGCCACACACAAATCCAAAACAGAACACTCATCCATGAGAGCACTAGAGTTATTACATATGGATTTGTGTGGACCAATGAGAGTACAAAGTATAAATAAGAAAAGATATGTATTGGTGATAGTTGATGACTATTCACGATACACATGGGTGTTTTTCCTGAAATCCAAATCAGATGCAACCGAATCTATCATCGACTTCATCCGAAAAATACAAGTAAAGTTGCAACTCACCATCCAGACAATTCGCTCAGACAATGGAACAGAGTTCAAGAACAAATCATTAGACTCGTTCTTAAATTCAGTAGGAATTACACACCAATTCTCAGCTGCTCGGACTCCACAACAAAACGGTGTCGTTGAAAGAAGAAATCGGACACTAGTGGAATCAGCTAGGACGATGTTGGCCTACTCCAATTTACCATTGTTCTTGTGGGCAGAAGCGGTTGCAACAGCATGTTTCACACAAAACCGTTCAATAATAAATAAAAGATTCGGAAAGACTCCGTATGAGCTGATCAATAAACGAATACCTAATGTTAAATTTTTCCATGTCTTTGGTTGCAGATGCTTTATATTGAATGATAAAGACAATCTGGGAAAGTTTAATCAAAAGGCGGATGAAGGAATCTTCATCGGGTATTCAAAGGAGTCGGTTGCTTTCCGAGTATACAACAAGAGAACCAAGATAGTCAACGAGAGCGTAAATGTTAAATTTGACGAAGGAGTAGTTATGGCTTCTGAACACACCAGTTCAGGACCCGGACCTAACATGCAGACTTCATTGGAGTCAAATAGACAAAATGCTGAACAAAATGAATTAAATAAGTTGTTTGAGAACTTTTATGATGATTATTTTGAAACTCCCAAATCTAATGTTCAAAATTTGGTGCCTGACAGGATCACTGAAGATCCAGTCGTAGTTTCAGATCTTTCTCAACAACAAAGTTCAGAAGAAACTGGAGAAGCTTCAACAACAAAGGTGCAGTCAACTACTGAGATTGTACAACCAATTGAACCTCCACATACTTCTGAAACCCCTATTACTTCAGAACAGTCAGAAGCTCCTACCTCAGATGTTCCACCTACAACATCTGCAGCAACTCCCGAACCATATTTCGATTCCAATCCCAACCAAGACCCAATAGAACCGTTTCCACATACAGTTAAGTGGACAAGAAATCACCCAATAGAGAATATCATTGGTGATCCATCTTCATCAGTCCAAACCAGAAGGGCTACAATAAATGAATGCTTATTTTCAAATTTTTTGAGTAAGATTGAGCCTAAAAATGTAAAAGAAGCCCTTCTGGATGCTGATTGGATTGTGGCGATGCAAGAGGAACTCAACCAGTTCGAACGGTTAAAGGTCTGGAGACTTGTTGAGCGCCCAAAAGACAAATCCATAATTGGCACGAAATGGATCTTCAAAAACAAGAAAGATGAACACGGTGTCATTATTCGGAATAAAGCCCGTCTCGTGGCCAAAGGATACAGTCAACAAGAAGGGATTTTGCACGCATTGAAGCTATAAGGATGTTTTTAGCTTTTGCCGCACATAAAAATTTTACAGTATATCAAATGGATGTCAAAACTGCGTTTTTAAACGGGGAACTAACTGATGAAGTATATACATATCAGCCCGAAGGGTTTACTGATCCTTCGAAACCTGATCATGTATATATTTTGGATAAGTCACTGTATGGCCTTAAACAAGCACCTCGTGCTTGGTATGATGCACTTTCAACATATCTGTTGAAATGTGGATTTACAAAAGGTGCAGTTGACACAACCTTGTTTATAAAACGTCAGGAGTCAGATATCATAGTAATACAGATATATGTAGATGATATAATATTTGGGTCTACAAATCCAGAATTTTGTAAAAAATTAGCATTTTTAATGTCCCAGAAATTCGAAATGAGCATGATGGGGGAAATAAATTTTTTCTTAGGATTACAAGTAAAACAATTGACTGATGGTATTTTTTATCAATCAGTCAAAATACATACAAGACATGTTGAAGAAATTTAACATGGTCAATAGTACTCCTATGAAAACTCCCATGGCTCCGGATTCAAAATCAAAACTCGATGCGGACATTTCAGGGAAACCTGTAGATGTAACCCATTATCGAGGTATAATTGGGTCATTAATGTACTTAACAGCCAGTAGACCAGATATTATGTTTGCTACATGTGTATGTGCTAGATATCAGGCAAATCCAAAAGAATCACACTTAACAGCTGCAAAACGAATTTTAAGATATCTCAAAGGTACTCCAAATCTTGGTTTGTGGTATCCTAGGGAGTCTTCATTTCATCTGACTGCTTTTTCTGACGCTGATCACGCAGGTGATAAGATGGACAAAATAAGTACATCAGGAGCAGTACAATTCCTAGGTGACAAACCTGTATGTTGGTCATCCAAGAAACAACATTGTGTTTCATTGTCTACAGCTGAGGCAGAGTACGTTGCTGTATCTTCCTGCTGCTCTCAAGTGTTGTGGATGAAAAGCCAACTGCGTGATTACGGGTTTACACCAAAGAAGATTCCAATATACTGTGATTCTCAGAGCGCAATAGCTATTGCATCAAATCAGGTGCAACATTCAAAAACGAAACACATCGACATTCGGGGGAGCAGAAAATGATTTTATCTGATTTTGAGAAAATCTGATAAAATATATCTGATATTTTGTAGGGGGAGCTGATTTAAGAAATATGATACATCTGAGGGGGAGCAGCATTCTAAAATTCAAGGGGGTGCATTTTTAATTTTTTTTTTTGTTTTGTTTGTGTGTATTTTCAAATTTTTTTGTTTTTGTTTCAGTCTGTTTTATTTTTAGTTTTGTTTTATCTGTCAAAATTTTTTTTAGTTACAATTTTTCTTGTTTTTGTTTGTTAAAAGATATTGGGTTTTGAATACATGGGTTTCTATTTGGTGAATGTGGGCCGGTTTTGTCAAACTTAAAATTCAAATATGGGCCGGGTATTTTCAACTATAAATTGAATTTTGAATTTCAAATTCAACTTTTCTGAAAATCCCATCGTCTTCTTCGAACCTTTTCTTCACCATTAAGAAACCTCAATATCTCAATATCTTCGATTGTTTCAAGAAAGTATCATCATATTGTGAGTGATTTTTTTTGTTTATCTTGTTTTTATGTAGTTAATTTCAGTTTCTGTTGTACATATAAAAGTGTTCGTATATTCATAATTGAGTGTTCATGGTGAATCAACATTTCTGTTCCTTAAACTGAAATTAAATTTGTGGTGTTTTAGGGTTTATGAATCTGAACATGAATCTGAAATTTTATGGTTCAAATCCAATCACACACACAGAAATGTGAAATTCTATTTCAAAAAGCTTCGAGTTCATGTTTTTCTGAAATTTGGATTTTTGACAACTTTGATGTTATTTTTAATCAAAGTTCAGTAAAACAAAGTTGATTAAAATTGTTTTTCGAGAGGGATACAAGTTTTTAATCAGTGAGAAGTCCTTGGAATCAATCTTTGAAAAATCAGTGTATAAGGACTTGTAAATATTTTCAAAATAATGTCTCGATTGAAAGCATAATCGAGAAATGGCTAAGTGTCAATCGAGTTGATTGATACTTCAATCGAGAAAAGTTGTGGTTAATTCGAGTTGACCATATGCTTTGATCGAGTTGGACATAAGAAATGTTCGAGTTGCCTCATAGTTTCATTCGAGTTACCTTAAGAATAATTCGAGTTGCATTAGAGAATTATTCGAGTTTCATGATGACTGATTCGAGTTGATTCTAATTAGACTCGAGAGAACCCAAGAGTCAATAGAGTTGTTTGTAATGCTATTCGAGGAAGTATGTGTGTCAATCGTGTTGAATAAGGGTTTATTCGAGAAACATGTGTATCATGCGAGTTTGTTACAATGGGAACAGTTTTAGAATATTCGAGTTGGGGACAAGGTCCTATCGAGAAATTGACTTGTTCATTCGAGTTGAGTATTAGACCTCATGTTTCAATCGAGTTTAGTACTTAGTATATTCGAGTTTTACATATCTTCTATTCGAGTTGAGTCAAACTTCATTCGAGTTGTATATAGACTTAGTCGAGTTTCATGGATGTATCATTTGAGTTGTATGAAGACTTAGTCGAGTTTCATGTATACATCATTCGAGTTGGGTGTAGACTTATTCGAGTTGTTTCATGTGTCACCCGAGGTTGTTAAAGAGTCATTCGAGAAACGTGTAGTTTCATTCGAGTTTCATCAGAAAATTTTTCTAAGTGTAGTATTTTAAAGTTTTAAGAAAAATGTCACATTTTTTAAGAAATTGTTATAAATTTGTGTTTTTCTAACATTGGTCTCTAAACGATTGACTTTGGAGTCCTCTCAATAATTTTCAATTATTGTCAGGAATCCCGATGCCTTAAACAGAAAATCACAAGTTTTTGCAATTTCTGATAAAATGTTACAAGTTTTTCTACATTTTGAAGGTTGTCCTTTGTGTACTTGGTAAGCCTAACATGAATTTTATTTTTTACAGGTATTCAAATGGCATCTCCTGTGCAATCCCAAAACTCAAATTCCTCTGATGCTCAATCATCATCAAACCATACTCTTGTGTCTACCCCAGTAAGATCAACCTCAGTTGCCCGTTCATCCCAAACACATATTATCCCAGATAATCAACTTGTCAAACCAAAACATTGCCTTCCTTTTCGTGACAATAATCATCGTCTTGACACCAAAGTCATCAAAGTAAGCCATCCTATCATAGTAGACATTTTGAAAGGTCATCCACTAGGGTATCTATTACAATACAAACCGTCTATTCCTCAAGTGTATTTACAACAATTTTGGCATACTGTCAAATTTGTTCCCGCGGACGGAAATCACCACTTCAAAGTGACGATTGACCAGTTCAAAACGAAAATCACTCTAGCAAGACTGCGTCATAACTTATTTCTTCCAAGACGTATAGATACTGTGAATTTCCCTGAGTTGGCAGATTTTGAAGACTTTGTTTCTGATGAAGAGCTGGTACATGACTTGATCTGCTTGGGATATTCAAAACCACTACCAAAGAGCTCAAAGTTTCACAGAAATGGATTGAATGGCGAATGGTATACATTGTTTGGGATCATCAATAGGTGTATGACATCTAAGCATACAGGGATTGACAGATGCAGCATTCACTGCTTGAGAATCTTTCATGGCATAGCGTTCAACAAACATTATGACTTTGCTCAGTGCATATGGGAGGATCTAAAGGAGGTTGTGCTTGCAAAAACAACAAATAGAGCAAGGAAATTTGTCCCACTTCAGAGATTTATACAGATTCTTATTCGAGGGATCTTAAGGGCAAATGAAAATATTCCAAAGCGAGCCAACTCTCAGCGATGCCCAGACTATGTTATGATGAGTCTACATGAAGTGCCGGACTCTCCAAATGCAAACATCATGCCAATTCCTGAATATTTGCTGAAGTATGCAGATCAAGAAAGTGAAAATGTGCGATTGTACAGAATAGATCATGCTCCTATAGAGACTCAGGAACCGGGTTCTCTTAGCCCAGGAGCTTTATGGATCGAGGAACCTCAGCAAGGGGCTGACGTTCAGGTTGCCCAGTATATGAGTGAGGGAGTCGGAAGTGTGAGGGGTGGTGAGGAAGAAGCTGAAAAGTCAGATTCTGAGAGGACATTATCTGATATTCAAGAAGAAGAGGGAGAAGGAGCTGATGATGATGATGATGATGATGGTGATGATGGAGGTGATCATCATGAGGGAGGAGGTTTGATGATTGATATAGTACAGATAGCTGAAGCGAGTGTGAGGGAGGTCCTAAGCCCAGAAAGTCGGGATATAGCTACATCTGCTGTTAGCTCTCCTATGAGAGTTAGCATTGAACAAGTCAGTATCCCACTGACGACTGCACACCTTCCTATCCACTCAGTCTCCTCTCAACAGGAGATTGTTTCATTTGAACACCGGGATGAACCACACGATCTATCCGAAAGTCACTTGGACTTGATGGATATTGAAACAAGTGCACAACTGCCCGTGTGTACGACTTCATTTGAATCACAAAGTCTAGATCCTATACAATTTAGGACACTTGAGTCAACTTCATTCGTTGAAGTAAGTGTGGCTGAACTTAGTGTTCCCACCGGAACACCCTTAGTAACGGAAGCATTTGTTACTCCGTCACTTGAAGAGGGTGGAAGTCCAGTCAGAGAAACGCCAATAACAACTCTGAGCACTGGCCACGCAGAAGTTCTTTATACAAGTTCGACTGCTGTGACAACTGGAAGTCTGAGTGACCCAGTGGTGAATTTATCCCCTTTTGTAACTGAATCTACCTTGAAAAATGCGTTAGATGAAGTTGTTTCTGGAGTAAACATGCACGTATCTACTCAACTGGCAGAGGTAATGGCTCAAATGACCAACATTCAGAAGTTCTTGAAGGGAAAGGATGTTGCGGAGGAGTCAGTTAAGAAAAATGAATCAAAACAAGCAATAGAAGAGTTGAAGGAAGATTTGAAAGATTTTGTTTTTGATCAATTTGACGAGATGAGAGAACGCATGATCAGTTTGGAAAATACAGTGGTAACGGCATTAGGTAATCTGTCTGAACGGGTAGCTGCAGTGGAAGAGACCTGCAAGGCTCAAGCTTTCTCATCAAAGAGGAAACATGATGAGCATGACGAAGACTCCGATGATGCTCCTCATGAGGGGGAGAAGAGGAGAAAGCTTGATCAACCGACGCCGGGGATTTTAATGCTGACATATCCAGAGAAGGAGCCAGAAACTCAAGGGAAAGAAGCCGGAGGATCCAAACAGTCAGCTGGTGAACAGAGAGAACTGGGATTGATTCTTTATGAAGATGTTCCAGTTCCTTTGAACACTCAGCCTGATATCTATCAGTTTGTTGAATATATTGATTCTGAGGAAGATATACAAGAGAAAGAGAAAGAGCCGAGTATTCAAGAGATAGGAGAAGGGAGAGAAGAGTATATTGAATTGTCTGAAGATGATGACATAATTGCGTTAACTGATGTTGACTTTAGAGCTGAAAGAATAGAAGAAGAGGAGGTGTTAGTTGAAGAAATCATGAAAGATGTTGAATCAACACCAACGGTTGAAAAGCCTGAGGTAGTTGTACAGATTAAGGAAGAGTTTGAGGAGTTCCCTGTTGAGAGCAGTATCGCTCAAGAAACAGTTGTTTTAAATAAAGTGGAAGTGATGGATAGATTCTTTAATGAATTTGTTCTTGCTGATGAATCAAAGAAGCAACACAGATTAAGATTTCAAGCACAACAAGTGGTGCAGAGAGAGATTCAAGATATGTTGACTCTGTTGAATAAGGATGAGATAAGTAAGAAAAAGGTGAAAAAGCTTGAACTACTAGAGAACAGGTCTGCTGAGTTCATAAGGAAAAGAAACAAGATGCCGTACATTGAAGACATTTTAGAGAAACGGATCTTTTGTAAAAAGCAAGCTCCTTGCTCATTTCACAAGTTATTCCGAGTTTTAGAGCCGAATATGCCCAATCTGGTTAACTATGTCAGTTTCCTGAGGAATAAGACTCAAGAGGTTGAGAAGGTGAAGAGCGATTTCAGAATAGTGGATCTGGTGATGATTGAAAAGGAAAGATTTGTTAAGATTTTTTATCCGAAGTTTACTGTAACCAGATCTGATGGAAACACATATGTATTCACAGAAGCTGACATGTTCAACATGCACTTGGTCGATATTGAAGATCTTTTTGACGAACTGTGCAGGAATAAAAGGAATGAACATTGTAGATTTGCGCTGAAGACATTGTTTCATTTTATGCATAGCAAACTGGTATTAATGTCAGTGCAAGATCTACAGATTGGAGTTGAGAGAGGCATGAGGAAGATAAACATGACTGCACCTCACAGAGATATTAAATTTGCTGGTGAGCTTAAAGAGTTTCAAGTTATAATGGTGAAGCATCCAGCTGTCATGTACAAAGATAGAAATAAAAGATTGAGAGCTATGAGAAGTGTTGAACTGAACAAGTTTTCTGATGGAACGTTAATTAAGGTGTTGAATGGACTGAAAGGCAAGCTAGCTGCAGATCAAAAGAGGAAGACAAAGAAAGGAGCTTTATCAGTTAACGATCGAAAACTCATGGTCGAGTTTATTTCTAAAATTGAATGGAGACTGTCAGATCGGAAAAGTATTAGAAGATTTGAACAGAAGCTGGGCTTGTCAACTTGAAGACTTTGCTACTTTCATCAAAGGGGGAGATTGTTAGAATATGTTTTTAATTGATGAAATATCAAAGTCTAGGGACTGATTGTGTAATTTCCTTATAGTTTGTAATTTTGTATAAATAGTCATGTTGACTTTCAAAATAAAAAATCTGTCAGAGAATCAATTTTGTACGCATTCAATTCTGTGAAAGCTGCTCTGTACGAAGAACATTCCTGAAATCATTGTGTAATCATCAAGAGTATCAATCGAATCATTTGGTTAGTGTTGATTAATTTCATTGTTCTTATTGTTTGCATATTGTTGATTGAATTAGTAGAAACTAGAATTCACATATATTCATCTATCTTTTTATATACTCATGATCAATAGTTAATTTTTAACATTTTTTACTTTTTATTCCTAAATTTATATATATTTAGTCGATACAATTCGAAATGTTAATTTTACGTAATATATAATGTTTATATATATTTTATATTAAGTTATTTAGATATATAGATAAGTATATATAAGATATAATTTTGAATTTACGTAAATTTTGATTTATATTTACTAATTCATTACCTTTTGATTTAAATTTACTGATTTATTGTTTTTGATTTAAAAATTTTTTACGCCAATATGTTTTTATTTAAATTTATTATTTTATTTGGTTGGTTTAAAAAAATGCCTTACAAGTTATTAATTTACTAATATATATTAAAAATAAATAATTTTACAAATCATTTTATAAATAAACAACTAATATATTTTTTTAATTAGACTTATAGATAAAGTACATATAAGATATAATTTGAATGAAGATTTAAATCTTATCTATTTATTATTATTTAAAGATGTAAGAAATAAGATATTGTATTTATATTTTATATTTATTAATCATTATAGATATTAGAAATAATGAATTATATTTATATTTTAGTTTATTTTATTTTATTTACAATAATATATTTTGTTACGTTAACACGTTTTGATTTAATTTTAGTATTTTATTTTTCTAATTTTAATATTTTGTTATGCCAATAAGTTTTGATTTTAATATAGTATTTTAATCTTTTTGATTTACAAGTTTATACATTAATATGTTTTATTCGTTTTTACTTAAATATTTTAATTTTCACTTAAGTATTAACGTATCAAAATTTTAAACCAAAACAAATAAAAATAATAAATTGAAATCAAAGCGTACCGGCATAACAAAATATTTAATTCCAAACAAATAAAATAATAAATTTATATAAAAACATATTAGCGTAAACAAAATATTTAAATAATAAATAAAAAATTAGGAAAGTTAAATCAAAACGTAATGAGTTTGTAAATTTAAATCAAAATTTACACAAATTCAAAATTTATAAAAAGTAATGAATAGCTTGATGGGAAACCATATATAATAAAATTATACAAATAGTTTAACCAATAAAATATAAATAAATAAAACTTTAATAAATAAACTGAATACATAAAAAGATGCATAACTTAACTAATTAAGTATATAAATAAACATAATTTTTAGTAAAGAAATATAGATTTATTTTACAAAATAAATAGGAATAATTAATAATAATAATAATAATAATAATAATAATAATAATAATAATAATAATAATAATATAATTAATAATGAATCAAATCATAAATTATTAAATTAACATTTCAAATTTAAAATCAAAAATGAAAAAGTAAGAAAAGGGACCAAAATTGAAATTACCAAACTTGTAATTGAAAGAAGGGCAAAATCGTCATTTTTAAAAATTTTAGAAACAGAAGGACCAATTCTGCAAGTAAAAAGTGGTTTGAGGGACCGCCACTGCAACTTTGAAAGTTGAGGGACCGTTTCCATAATTTTGAATAAACCACAGGGACCATTTCTGTAATTTACTCTATATATATATATATATATATATATATATATATATATATATATATATATATATATATATATATATATATATATATATATATATATATATATATATATATATATATATATATATATATAAAATTATAAGGATATATTCTTTATATACCATACTCTAATTTCTCATACACCACACCCTATTATTTTGACCTATAATTTAACTAAATTGTTGTTTTATGATTAAGTGTATGTTTTTTTTTTCATTGAATAAATAATATATTAGACATGATTATGTCATGATTATAAATAAAGTTGGTGCATAATTATACCCAATTATATGATGCTTAAGCAAACAGGGTGATATATGCTAAAAAATAAATGGGACCCACTCCAATCTCTTTGGAACATTTACCGATGGAAATTCTATCGTTGGATAGTTTTGTAAAATCCACCTTTTCATAAAGGGTGTTACTTCATGCACCACATCTACATCTTATAATTGACCTAAAATATGCATTTTTTTCATAACTCTTCATTATAGTTTATTTGTTTACACACTTTTGTCCAATCATAAGATAAATATTTATAGGTCAAATGCATAGAGGTGGTGTATGAGAAATTAGAGGTGGTGCATGAAGAAATAGCCTTTCATAAAACCAACAACAAATATTTCTTACTAGATTAATACCCACGTATTACATGGATTGATGTAAAAGATTTGTTATAAATTAAATATTAATAAAGAGGTGGGATCCCTTAAAAACCTTCGAATTTTTTTTTAAATTAAGATGCAATAAAAATCAATAAAAAGATGACATACATGCAATATCATTGAGTCAATGATAAAAATGATGACTCTAAGTCAATGTTTAAGTCAAAGAAGATGACTAAAACGTGATCCAAATATTTGAATTATTGATTTAATGGTAAAAAATGATAACTCTAAGTCAATCTTTTAAAAAAAAATTTATTATAAAACAAAAATTTTTATTTTACCGATATTTTTTAAATTATTTACTCTATAGGACATTTAAACATGAAGTTTATTATTTTATTGATTTAAAAAAAAATATTTTAGCTTGTTAATCTTGAAAACTTTTAATGAATATTAATTGTAGTTTGAATTATTTTAGGTAACAAAAATAATAAGTTTCAACAATGAAGTTTAAATTAAATCAATTAAATGATAAGAATGTTACTTAAATTAATGTTAATTTTTATTTTTGGAAAAAAATCGGGAAAATAAAAAAGTGGGGTATTAGAAATGTGACATGTGACAGGAATTGTTCTCAATTATTATAACATATAGATAATGTATAGTTAAGTAAACTTATGACTTAAATTTGAAAGTTATTTAAATCATTTAAAAAAATTATTTTTTATTTATAGTAGTTAAATTAGGTAGTACTTAATTATCTTAGTAATCATTTAATTTCTTTTTAAATCAATTATATTAGTTAATTGAGAGAGTTATATTAGGCAAAATGGACGGGAAAACATAAATTAGAAGAGTTATGGGAATGACACTTGGCATGAATTAGGCTTCGTTTGTTTTTTCCTCTTTCTCTTTTTTGCCTCTACTATCTGATTCGGTCAGATATAAGAGGTTGAATGTTGTTTGTTTTTCTTACTCCAATCAGACATCTGATGTCTGACCATGGTCTATTTCAATCAGATTTTAAATTTGTCTTTTGTCTGCTCTCTTTTGTCTATTTTAAATTTGTCTTTTGTCTTTTGATAACTTATATGTAATAAGACACTTTATTAAATTAAAAAACAAACAATCTAGTCTAAACAGATTTTAGACATTTTTTAATATCTTATCAAACATAAGGTAAAAAGTGTTTAGACGTCTAAACTCTTCAAAAAACAAACAGAGTCTTATTTTGTTTTATTAATATAGATAGATACACAACAATATTTTGTTATATACAACAACTACATTTAAATTTTTTTGAGACAAGAGTTATGGCATTGTCATCACCCCAAAACCCGAATCATCGAAATTTATTAAATAAGAACATACTAGCAAGCAGCTAGCAAAGACAACAAAATCAAAGAAATTACAACAAAGAAAGAGGAAAAAAAAAACATCATAACGACCACAACAAATTCTTACAAAAGGCCCTATATTTATGCCAAGAAAATAGATTAACTTGAAACTCGTCTTTAATTATCGAAGCCGGCTGCCTTCTTACTAACTTTTTATTATGAAAGTACTCAAAAGTTACTTTTAAAGGTAATATGAACATTTTATAATGAGATTGTTGTGTATGAAAAAAATTTGTTGTGTACAAATCACCTCCATTAAATAAATCACACGTATTTGGAATTTGTTGCTCGTTTAATAATTTACATGTTGGACATGTGAATTATTTAAATGTATATACTTATAGTATTTTAATTTCTTTTTGTTTAAGTTGATTGATCGAATATGGTTTGTTTAACTTTTTTATATTTGTGAATTGTTCATTGGTATTTTGTTAAGGCTTGTTAACTTTAAATGTACATGACTAATGTTGTAAATTTAGAAATGAAGCTTTACGTTCTGAACTTATTGTATTAGTTCTTTTATTATTATTAAAGTTAATGTATAATGTTTGAGTTTGTGTTATAAAGTTTCATAACAATTTATAAATATGATATTTTATAAAGTTTCATTTTATAATTTTATAAAATCTATAATTTGTAAAGTTTCATTTATAAAATTGGTATTTTCATAAAATTTGATAAATTTTAGTTTTTTTATTAAAAGTTAAGAAAGAAGAAAATAAGAAAATGAATTTTTTTTGGATTAAAAATTAAGTTAAAATCAAAACTACTATCTTTTGGCAATTTTTTTTGAAAGTACTATCATTTGAAAAATAAATTTGATAATCACTATGGTCTAGGAAATAACTCGTATTTTATCAAACGTCATCAGAATTTTAAAACGGATCGATTGGTACAACATAAAATCTATACTATATAAAATAAGAAAACCACTTGGAGTTTCTGGACCATTGGATGGAAAAAAATCAATAATCCAGATTAATGACTGTTGAGTACAATTATAAGTAGAGTTGAAAACAATATTTTGTAATAGTTCAGGGGAATTTATTGTAAATACACAATAGTTATAGTGTGTATATAAATAGAAGTAGTATTTCTATTTTGTAAAAGATCTGACAGAATAGAGAGAGTAGACAGATTCGAAGATTCAGATTGGAGAGAATTGCTTTGCAAGTCACCAAGAACCGAATGTAATATCTTTTCTCTCATCTTAATCATTCAATATATTGTATTGGATTGTTAATTGTTCATATGAATTGTTCTATGTTGTATGAATTGCTAGAAAAATGAATTCACAATTGGTATCAGAGCCTAATATGGAAAAATCTGAGTGAATTTGAATCTGAAAAATCATTTTTCTACAGCACTGTTTCATCGCAAACGTTGAAATTTTAGAAAATCAATTGGGGTTTTTGAATCGGTGGATGAAAGGAATTGAATCTTTGATCGAGTGTGCGTATATAATCGTTTAATCTATTGAATTAGGTCTTAGATTTCAATTCCAAACACAAAGATTTTAATTTGAAATTTTCAGAATTTTTGAAAAGAGTCGTGTTCTTCAAGTTCTTGCCAAAATTCGAGAATTTAATTTGAAAATTGAAAAGAACACTTCACAAAATGTGTTTCTGTGTGTAAAACGCACCTTTGATATAAATTTGGAGTCATTTCGTGAATTTTTGTTGAAAAGATTGGATTTACACTTGGAATTATTTGAAACTGATCAAACTCGGACATATCTAACACTCAAGCATATACCGAGTTTCCTCACATGTTGATCGAGTTTTGTCACTTAGGTGATCGAGTTTTGTCACTTAAGTGATCGAGTTTGTTGTAGGTTTAATCGAGTTTTATCATAGCTTTAATAGAGTTTCATCTTTCATCAACTGAGTTTGGTTAATTCATCATTCGAGTTTGCAATGAACTTAACCAATCAAGTTTGTATCAAGTTTTAATCGAGTTTGAAGGAAGTATTGATCGAGTTTGTTGTAGAATTAATCGAGTTGTATCAAGCTTTCATCAAGTTTGAGCTTTTGTTGATCGAGTTTGCTTTCTCCTAGATCGAGTTTGATCAAATGTATATCGAGTTTGATTCCTGTGTCCATCGAGTTTTATTCTTAGTCTCTCGAGTTTAGTACCTCAATACCCGAGTTTGTATCTGAACTAATCGAGTTTCATAGTTCATCAACCCTGTTTCAAGCTTAATCACCCGTGATTCATTAGTAACCATTCGAGTTTCATTCTTCAGTATTCGAGATTTACTTTGTTACATTCGAGTTTCATCCAATATCATTCGAGTTTCATCCAATATCCTTCGAGTTTCACTAGTTAACATTCACTGAAAAATCTTTTCAAAGGGCTATCAGAATTCACTCAGTTTCTCCATAAAAGATCTTGGAAGATTCAATTTTTCTGCAATTCATAATGGAATTTGAACAATTGTCAAAGTCTGAGCTGATTGCCAAACTTACTGAATCTGAAAAGATTCGTAAGAACAATTATGACATTCTCATTCAGTTAAATACTGATAAACATTTGGCGTTACGTGACGTACAAATATTGAATGAAGAAATTCAAAACTTAAAAGAAAAACAAAACTCTGAGAGTTGTGCTCATCAATTGAAAATATCTGAATTACTTAAAGAACTTGATGAGCTGAAACAAGAAAATTTTCAGAATGCAACTCAACTGAAATATCTTTTGCCTGAAAGATCTGATCTTTACAAGAAAGTTCAAGATCTTGAAGATACACTTTGTAAGACAAAACCAACTGATCAGAATTGTATTTTAAACAAAAATGAAGAAATTTTTGCTCTTCAACAAGAGTTGTCTTTAACTAAAGATTTGATTGAGAAGGAAAGACATGAGTTTTTACTTAAAGAACAAGATTTTAAATCAAAATCTGAATTGTTTGAAGATGAAAGACAAATGTTCTTAATCAAAGAACAATCTTTTAAGTCTGATTACCAATCATTTGATCATGACAGAAATTCAAATTTAGTCATTATCAAAAGTTTGGAAGATCAGATACTTCATCTTACAAAACAATTACATGTGTTTACTTCGTCAACTGAGTCAAAGGTTAAGACCCCTTCTTCAGTGTGTTTAAAATCCAATGTTGATCACTTTGGTTTGTCTTCAGAAAGTGAAGTGAATCTAACTAACTCTGCTAAGTTTGATTCTTCTTCAGATCTTAAACTTAAGTATCTGTTAAAGATACACAGCGGCAAAGATAACATTGTTGAACAACTTCCGGTCAAGATTTACACCGGTGAATCTTCGAAGTCAAATTTTCTTAAAGTTTCTGAAAATACTGGTCATTCTAATCAGAAAACATTTTCACAGAAAAATACCAAGTATTATCAGAAACAGGCAAGAACCGGACAGTTTTTCAAAAAGAAGAATTCGCAAAAGTCTGATCATTCAAATTCAAGTTTCTTTAGAAATTCAGATATTCAATTTTCTCATACTCAAAGAAATTTGTTTTCTGCGTTTGAAAGAGAAGCTGATAGTTATAACATGCAATGGGTACCTAAACCCAAGTACAAGTGGGTACCAAAACCTGTTTTGAAATGGGTACCCAAGAGCGCTAACAAGTCTGGATCCAAATCTGTTTGGATACCAAAGACATCTTAAATTCTGCAGGTTATAGGTTTCTTATCATTTCAGATAAGAACCCGTTCTTCATTTCAAGAGGCTCTTGATTAATTCAGATCAAGACCCGTGCTTCAACTCAAGATGGTTCAGATTAGAACCCGAGTCTGAAAGACAAATATTTCTGGAATTCCTGCCCTGAATTCAACTCTGAAGCTGCATTGATTTAGAGGGAGTTTTATTTTTATAATTTTTTGCTCCTGATTTCATTTCTATGAGTTGACTACCTGTGTTTGCTTATTTACAGGGGGAGTTTCAGACATTCTTTGACGATGACATTTTTTCAAAAACTGTGTGATTTTTCACGAAAATATTTGATTCACACATAAAAAGAAGTTTTGAGCTGAAAAGAAATATTTGTTTGATTCTCTGAATATATCATTGAGATTAATTGATCTAATCTCTTTGATTTTCATAATCTCATTTCTTCTGAGATTCTCTTTGTTATAACTCTTCCAATTTATACTGGATTCTCCCGTTATCTCCCAAATGCTAATTCTTTCAAGAAAGTCTGGTTCTTTTCATATCATATATCAGATTTTCTATTTCATTCTGATATCTCCCATATTATTTGAAAATAATCTCTCTGATATCTCTTGAGCTTCAAAGCTGAAAATCTTTCTGCTGACTCCAATTATGCACCAATCTGAGTGATAGGCATAAATATCGCTTCTATGGTCTAACCAGAATCGGAAGACCTACCCAAGAAGCAAACCATCTATAGCTTGTGCGGGTGAGGGTTCTTTAGGTTTATTAGTTGAGAAGTGTCAGTTATCACAGGATACTGACAGGGTCGAGCAGAGATAAAATGTAAATGAGAGGGATATTGATATTGAAAGGAGATGGTGGTGCATCAGGTCATGCTTTTGCTATAAAGCTGACTGAATTCATTTCTTAAAAGTGAGCCGGAGGGAGCATAGTTGAAAAATGCTGAGAGCTGAGTGTTGAGAAAGGATTTGAAGAAAATAAAATCCTACCTACACTGTGTCTGCTGGGTAAACCACATAATCTATCAAGCCCTAGGTGACTTGATATTGAAAAAGACGTCATGGACCCAGTGACGCATGCACTTAACCCCACCAACTACTCAGTTATCTCTCAAAAGATTTCTGTTTCAATAATCACGGAGATATAACACATTTCTATCGATATATCATTTGGATATTATTGATATTGAAACAAGGAAGACAGTTGCTCCGGTCTCCAATTTCATTTGATGCACATTGTGTCTAGAGCTGATTATATACACTTTTAGGACACATCGAGTCTAACAGTCTGCGTGACTATAAACTGCTAGTCCAAAGTGACTAAGCCGGAACAAATATGAGTGATTCTTTCACGATGACTATTTGGAAATCCTACCAGTGTTACCATCATGCCAGCGCTGAAAGTAGGTCACATAGATTATGTCTATTGTGCAAACAGGAATCCTATGTGGACCTGGACTCGTTATCTCACAAAATGAATATGTTTCATTTCCCCAAAGTTGAAAAGCTTTGTTTTTGTTCTAAAAAGTTATAGTATCAATTCGAGGGGGAGTGAACTTTTTGAGGGGGTGAGATAAATCTGCTTTGTATAGGGAGAGAGATATCAGTTTAAGGGGGAGAAAATCAATTTGTAATTTCTGAGTTGTAATTGTTGTCGTATTTACTCAATTGTAAATTCATTGCACTTATGTCTCTGAAGATTTTGCATGATGTTCATAATTCTTATGATCATCATGAGGGGGAGAAAAGCTAGAGTTCAGAGACAACTGTTGAGTAGATTGAAGACGATTGCTACATCATCTCAAGACAATTGATCAAGAAAGAGATTTAATAGCCATTCATGATTCAAGGGGGAGTGTGATAATCAAGAAAAGAGAAGATCAGAAAAGAAGAGATGAGAAGATCAAAGAGAGACAATAAAGAAGAAGTTTCTAAATCAGAAGATTCAGAGATCATAGAAAAGAAGAAGATTCAAGATAAGAATTAACCTGAACAGAGAACTTTAAATGAAAAATTGTTTTCATCTCTAAGGGGGAGATTGTTGAGTACAATTATAAGTAGAGTTGAAAACAATATTTTGTAATAGTTCAGGGGAATTTATTGTAAATACACAATAGTTATAGTGTGTATATAAATAGAAGTAGTATTTCTATTTTGTAAAAGATCTGACAGAATAGAGAGAGTAGACAGATTCGAAGATTCAGATTGGAGAGAATTGCTTTGCAAGTCACCAAGAACCGAATGTAATATCTTTTCTCTCATCTTAATCATTCAATATATTGTATTGGATTGTTAATTGTTCATATGAATTGTTCTATGTTGTATGAATTGCTAGAAAAATGAATTCACAATGACAACTCATAATTATTTATGAAATGTCTCTTATACCCTTAATGAAAATCAATAATTATCCTATGCCATTTTTTTAATTCATTTTCCAAATTTACTACCTTAACTTAATTACATTAAATTTTGATTTTGATTTTTTCATTAATGAATTAATATTAAATTAATATTTACCTAAAATAAATATGTGTCATTATTATCCTTAATGATCATAGTTAAATTCAAATGTAAAAATTTGGATTTAAATGTGGAAGTGTAGTAAATAAAGGTAAAAATTTTTGTTAATTATTTTGCTAACAAGATTTAAAATTTAACTGATAAAACTTCAATTGTGAATATGATAAATTTTGATTGTTGATTTTCAGATATTTCATTTTTATATTTTATCATTTTCAAAATATATACGCATTCACATAATTGAAGTTTTTTGTTTCTTACGTTGATATTTCATATTTGAAGTTAATAAAAATTAAAAGAAAAATATTTTTTACAAACACATATCATCTGTTTTTAATAATACAATATAATAATATTTTGTTATTTAATATCAAACAACTAAGTATTTTATTATCTTTAATTTAACTATCTTTCAATTTTTTTATTTTAATTATATATAAATTATATAATAATTTATTAAAATATAAAAAACATGTATTTTCTAAATCAACCCATGGAATACATGGGTTGATTAACTTATATATTATAATAAAACAAAACAATTTATATAATATGTCACTTCTACAATACAAAAAAAAAATTTATTTTTCCACCTCTTTTTCGAAATTTAACACCTTAACTTAATTGCATTAAATTTTGGCATTATTTTTTCTCATTAATTAATTAGTAATAACATAGATTTTGTAACATTTAAAATTAATGTTTACCTAAAATAAATATCTATCATTATTATGCATAATAATCATAATTAGATCCAAATGTAAAAATTTGAATTAGTTGTGTAAATTATTATTATTATTATCATTATGTATAATAAAGAAAAACATCAAATGTCACGTGTCACCTTTATGTTCACCAAAAAGATAATTACAACTTATAAAAAAATAAAAGATAAATATAATTTAATATTTTTAAAAAAGATAAATACACTCTATTTTTTAATCTGTAAGTAATAAAAAATAAACACAATTATTATTTTTGTATGTTTTTATTTTTACTCATATACATTTTATATAAATAAATTTAATAAAAAATATCCACGTGGGTTATAAACTAGTTTAATTAATATTGTTAATTGCAAATTTGATTGTAAAGTCAAAATCAAAGTGAAGAATATGTCAATTGTACATCTTTATACCACTTTAATTAAAGAAATTAATGCTTACCGGTTCACCACCACCGGTCCACCACACCACTATCGTTTGCATCTTCAATTGTTGCTTGGTTTTCTGGTATGGTTATTAATGAGGGACAGGTAGATGTTGGTGGGTTGCACTTATGTCATTAATATATCTCTCAATCTTCTTGCTTTCTTTGCCTTCTTTTCACATGCTAGTCCAAATTATTAATTAATTAATATTTTGGATTATCTACTTAAATAAAAATAAAATATCCTATGATATTTAAGTTTTAGATAAATTACAAATTTTGTCATGGTGTACTAAAAATTATAAATTATGTCATTTAACTTTAAAAATTACATTGAGAGTCATTGTAGTTGAACTTTTGTTATAAATTTCCTCATTTAGCCATTTAAAATGATCATTTTATCATTACATGTTTAATAATTATTATCAAAGTTGTTTTATTATTATTTCTGTCATTATTAAATAATAATAAAAATCTTGATCGAATATTAAAAATGCTAGTAAAATTAATTTAATATAAAAAATGTAAAATTTAATGATAAAATATTAATAAAGGCAAATGAATTATTATTAATTAAAAACAGAAAACCTAACATTTTGAGTTTAGATTTTCGAAGTTTAGAAAAAAGAAAACAAATATTTTTTATTTCAGAAAATAATTTTAATCATCGTCAAAAAAAGTATTAAATTATTTTGACGTTTTTATTGATATTTTTTGCATAAACAACTTTTTAACACTTAAATTTTTCATAGTTTACACATTTAAGAAAAATGTTTAAAAAGTTCAGATATATTAAAAACTTTAATTGTTCTGAAAGTTTAAAACTTTTTAAATGTTGCCAAAAAAACTTTAAGTAAATATTTAAAACATTTAGAAAATTGTAAGGAATTTTTTTTTTAAATACTTTAAAAAGTTCTAGAAAAATATCAAAAAAATTTTGAAAAATTAAAATTCATTTATTATTTAAACATTTTTTTAGAAAAAATTCAAAAAGAAAACCTAAATTAAAAAAACTATTTTATTTTTAGTTACCAAAATGATGAGAATAAGAATTTATATGTTTTTATTGATATTCTAATCCACATTAAAAATCATTTATTTAAAAACGAGTACTTAATAAATTTAAGAGTTAATTACAAAAATGGTCCCTGTGGTTTTTCCTAAAATTTGGATTTGGTCTCTGAACTTTTAATTTTGCAGAAACGGTCCTTATTTTCATAGTTTGTTTGCAATTTTGGTCCCTCAACCTATTAACTTTTTAAATATGACCAAATTACCCTTATTTTGATGCAAACTATAGGGACCATTTCTACAATTAATTTTTTTTTAACTCTTTTATATTCTTAAGAGTAAATTACACAAATGGTCCCTGTGGTTTGGTGGTTTTGCTCTTTTGGTCCCTCAAAGTTTTTTTTTGCACTAATAGTCCCAAAATCGCAAACCTTTAACACTTTTAGTCCCTGCCGTTAACTTGAGCCGTTAGGCCAGTTAACTCACATGGGCATTATCGTCATTCTTCATCTAAGGGACCATTTGCGTAATTTTTAATGGTTTATTAATTTTGTTTTCTCTTTTTGTTTTAATAGTTTTTTAATTTTCTAACTTTCACTGTCACTGATAGGATTTTACTATTAGTATTTTAGATTATTCTAGAATGGGTATTTTAGTAATATCTAGTAATAGTTAGTTAGTGGGAAAATCTATAAATAAGAGGTGGAGAGGGTGAGGTAGGTGTGCAGAAAATATTGTTAGATTGATTGTTAGACTCATTGCTTTGTTGCTTTGAGTGGTCTCCAACCATTCAGTTGAGAGAAAGGGATTATCCCTGGGATCCGTTTGGATTGTTTACTGATATTTTGCTTAGTCAATTCCATTGTTTACCTCTGTTTATCTATTGTTCTATCATATGTAATTCTGATTCTGCATCATTGGTCCGACCTTGCCTACTCTGTCTCTACCGTGATCTCTTCTTCTTCTCTGCCATCTTCTTCCTCTATCCTTCGATTCTGTTTCCTTTGTTGTCCTCTGTTTCGGTCAGTATGCCTACTGAAACCAGGTCCGTTCAGAGTCGTTTGGATCAAAATGAAGAACAGATCCGCCAATTGCAATATGATGTAGCTGACATCAAGTCCTCATTGAAAACTTTGGAGATGGATCGATTGGAGAATTGTGAATTTCGTAAGCTTATGATGAATGTCATGAAACAACAAGGTAAGAAATCTGTTTCAAATGATGAAGATGCTTCGGGTATTTTTGAATCTGGTGGTGGAAGTGGCGGAGGTGGTGGTGCCCAACCTCCTCATCAGGGTGCTTCAATCTTACCTTGGGCGGTGAAGAAGATCAAACTTCCAGAATTCTATGGGTTTGATCCCCAAGGCTGGATTCAGAAAGCATAGTTGTATTTTGACATTAACGAAACTCCTCCCCATCTTCGTCTTCGTCTAGCTCAATTGAGCATGACCGGTGTCGCTCAACACTGGTTTACAGTGGTTACTCAAATCCACGATTCACTTGATTGGGAGCAGTTTAAGGGTGAATTATTGCAACGATTCAGTGGATTGGAGATTCAAAATCCATATGAACAATTAGCTTCCATTCAACAGGGCGATTTCATCCATGATTACATAGACGATTTTGAGTATCTTCTCTCGTTGGTACCAAAATTATCAGAATCGCAGGCCTTGGGATATTTCGTGGCTGGATTGAGAGAGGACGTTAAGCGGTGGGTACGTCTTCATCGTCCACAATCGCGTTTGGATGCCATGTACCTGGCCAAAGACGTAGAGGCTATGCTGCGGCCCTCTACTGCAACTGACGTTCTTGTGCGCTCTCGTTATCATCCCTCTGGTGGGTTTCTGAATTCATCTGGTGGGCTTCTTAATCATTCTCAGATGGATCGTTTTCCACAAATGGGCCAGCCCAATTTTAATGAGTCCAACCTACCTCCAATTGATACAAAGACGTCCGCTCTTCGTTCTGCCTCCCAGCGCCCTGCAATCAAATTCCCTTCTACCAATATTCCGCTGGACAACTCTTCTGTCTTATCGCGATCGTGGGGTTCGTTCCTTGTCTCGATCAGAATGGGAAGAGAGACGTAAGAAGGGTCTATGTTTTCGTTGTGGTAATCAGTATGGACCGGCTCACAAATGCCCAGAGGGTCAGATGCGTGTTCTTCTCCTAGGAGATGATGAGGAAGCTCCTGATGACTTTCATCGTATTGAGGAAATTCCTTTTGATTTGCAGCAGACTCTATTACCACCACTTCAATCAGGCAGTTCGTAGGTTACTATTGCATCCAAGTCTTGTGGTCAAGACTTTTTCAAGGGGAGAGTATTGATAGGATTTTACTATTAGTATTTTAGATTATTCTAGAATGGCTATTTTAGTAATATCTAGTAATAGTTAGTTAGTGGGAAAATCTATAAATAAGAGGTGGAGAGGGTGAGGTAGGTGTGCAGAAAATATTGTTAGATTGATTGTTAGACTCATTGCTTTGTTGCTTTGAGTGGTCTCCAACCATTCGGTTGAGAGAAAGGGATTATCCCTGGGATCCATTTGGATTGTTTACTGATGTTTTGCTTAGTCAATTCCATTGTTTACCTCTGTTTATCTACTGTTCTATCATATGCAATTCTGATTCTGCATCAGTCCCACTCACTGAAAATGGAAAAATTCAAGCTTCGGATCTTCCCATCCTGCCGATCAAAAGATCCGTCTACCCTACCGGAGCATCCCGTCCCCACATTTCAACGCCAAAACATCATCACCGTCGATTTTTTCCACCTACGACTGCTCTACCGCCCTCCAAACAACCACATCGTTCCTCCTTTAAAAGCCACGTATCTTCCGCCTTCGGTTGTGGTTCCAAATCCAGCGAACTCCGAATACTTCGAGTGGCAAAAAGACGACCAATGGCATGTTGTTGCTAAAATCTACGACGTTGAGTCGCCTCGCTGATCGAGATGTCGTCAACTCGTCAAAAATAAACTCCAAATAACCTAAGTAGTTAGGGTAAGAGGGATCGAATCCACGAGGAACATGTGGTTATAGTTGCAGCGAAAACACAAATCTAAATACTTTGCTTGAGCGAATAATGAAACTTAACAATGAACATTAATAAATAAATTCAAACTTAAACGAAACAAGAATCACTAACTAGAAAGACTTTGGAACACAATAACACCAAACACTTAGGTTGTGAGTATATGAATGGATGGATTACTTCTGGGTTTTATCACATAGAAAAGTTATTATATTCTATCTTTCATTAGGTTATACTCAAGATCACATAGACATGACCTATTCACTAGCACAAAAATGACCTATGGTCACGGTTTTGTCCAAACTGCCTAGCCACAGTTTTAGTTATTGACGTGACTAAAGGGTCATATATGATCTTGTATTATTATGATAGCCACAGTTTATCTCAATAACTGTGACCATTGCAAATCACATTCAAACCTTAAGCCACGGTTTAACATAAGGATCGTGACAAAGACTTGTCATGGTTGCCAGATTGTTACCAAATGTCATCGTTTGTCACAGTTATTTGTTTGATGTCTATAATAATCTTGTGATGGTTATTAACTGTGACGATAAATATGTATATGGTCACGAAAATCTCTTTCAGTGACCAAAGGGACACCCTGAAGTCTAATTGTATGAGTCTAAATTATATGGTGGAATTAGTCACATGAATAAACTGTGACAGAAGGCTAACTTATATGGTCACGAAATCGCTTTGTGTGACCAAAGGATGGAGTTCATTAGCCACGTATGGTAAAAGAAAAACATTGTGACTATAAGTGTTTAATGGTCATGATTGAGTTCATTAAGTGTGTCCAAAAGTAAACAATTGTCATGAAATAAGAAAATTATTGTGACTATAAGTATTTTATAGTCACGGTTTAGTTTCCTATGTGTGTGTAAAAGTATTTTATATTCATGATGAAAGAGAAAAATATGACTAAGTATTTTTTTTTGTCACGATTTAATTTCTTTTATGTATATAAAAGTAATTAATGATCACGGTTTAAGAAAAAAAAACATATCACCATAATTATGTTTCAGTCACAGTTTAAGACACACAAGAATGTGACTATTAATATTTAAAGGTGACAGATTAAGTTTTTATGTGTGTCTAAATGTAAACAATAGTAATAGTAAAATGAAAAAGATATGATTATAAGTACATTCAAGTCACGATTAAATTTGTTTTGTGACTAAAAGCTATCAATCTCACATTTAAAAAAATCAATATAAGGGGTTTTTTTGTCACGGATTAAGCAAATTTGTGACTGTTAATACTTAAAGGTGACGGTTTATTGTTTTTATGTAACTAAAAATAAATAATAGTCATGACAAAAAATGTTGTGACTATATTTTTCTAATGAACATGGTTTAGTTTATTTCTTATTAGTGTGTAAAAGTAATAGTTTTCATGATAAAAGAAAAAAACAGTGACTATAAGTACTTTATGGTCACACGAAGAATTGGTTTGTGTGACTAAAAGTAATCGGTGGTCATGGTTTAAGTGCAAAAAAAATGTCCCTATAAGTATTTTATCGTCACAGTTTAATATATTATTGTGTCTGAAACTAAACATTAACCATAATAAAAGAACAAAAATGTATTTATAAATATTTTATGGTCACAATTTATTTTGTTGTGTGGTTAAAGGTTATCGATTGTCATACTTAAAAAAAACTTGTTAATATGAGTATTTTGTGGTCATGGTTAACTTTGTTATGTGTGTCAAAAACTAAACATTAACCATGATAAAAGAAAAAATATCGTGACTACAAGTAGTTTATGGTCACGACTTATTTTTTTATCAGTTGCTAAATGTTATTAATTGTCATAATAAAAGCAGCAAAATGTGGCTATAACTACTTTATGGTCACGATTTAGTTAGTTTTGTGTGGTTAAAGGTTATTAATTGTCACAGTTTAAGAAAAAAGTTATAACTATTAGTATTTTTGTGGTCATGGTTAAATGTCTTATATGTGTCAAAAGGTAAATATTAATTATGATTAAAGAAAACAACCATGACTACAAGAAGTTTATGGTCATGTCTTATTTTATTTTATGTGACTAAAAGTAATTCATTGTCATAATAAAAGAGGCAAAGTGTAGCTATAAGTTTTTTATGGTCATAATTTAGTTTGTTTTGTATGGTTACAGTTATCAATTGTCACAGTTTAAAAAACAACATGTCAGTATAAATATTTTATGGTCATGATTAAATGTCTTATATGTGTCAAAAACTAAATATTAATCACGATAAAAGAAAACAAACCATGACTACAAGTAGTTTATGGTTACGTCTTATTTTAATATATGTGGCTAAAAGTAATTAATTGTAATAATTAAAGGAAAAGAATGTGAGTATATGTATTTTATGGTCACACTTTATTTTATTTTGTATGACTAAAAGGAATCAACGATCACCGTTTACGAAACAACATGATACTATAAATATTTACGGTCACTATTATAAATGTTATGTGTGTCTAAAAGTAAACAACAATAACGATAAAAGAAAACACATGTGGCTGTAAGTAACTTATTGTCACGGTTTAATTTTTTACACGTGTCTAAAAGGAACAATAGTGATTTTAAAAGAAATATAATGTGACAACAAGTATTTGATGGTCACCAAAGGGCGTTTGGCCTGGCGGTAAGAGGGTGGAGATACAAGTGAGAGGTCACGGGTTCGACTCCCGTCGGAGACAAGCTGATATTTAGGTGGTGAAAGTAAGTCTTGTGGTAAATGAGTAGTTTAGGAGTAGGAGTAGGAGTAGGATAGTTTGCCTTTAAAAAAAGTATTTAATGGTCACAGATTGTATTGTTGCATGTGTCTAAAAGTTATCAATTGCCACGATTAGGAATAAACGAATTATTATGTGACTAAAATAATGGTATGCTCACGATGTAATTATTTTTGTGTGTCAAAATGTAACAATTGTCACGGTTTAATACTTTATGTATGTCCAATTGCAACCAATCGTCACATTTAATAAATTATGTGTGTCTAAGTGTACCCTACGGTCACGGTTTAATTGTTTATGCATGTCTAAATGTACCAATGGTCACACCACTTAATAGTTTATGTACGTTAAAATATTACCAATTGTCACAGTTTCATTCATGTGGTGTGTTTAAATGTCTCAAATAGTTACGGTTTAACTGATTATGTGTGTATAAATTTATCCAATGGTCACGATTAAATATTTGTGCGTCTTTAAATATACCAGGTGGCCACGGTTTATTTGTTTATACGTGTCTGTTAGAATGTTAACGCCACTGATTAATTGTTTAGTGTGTCTGAATGTATCCAACTGTCATGGTGTTAAAATAAATTGTGACTAAAAGTATTTTATGGTCACGGTTACTAAAAAATATAGACCACAACTATATAGAAATTGTTACCATATAGCCACGGTTTTATGCTATGGCCACGGTTTTACATGTGATTTAGTCACGAATATTAAATGTATCCATAAGGTACCAAAAGTGATGCGACCTTTGGTCACGATTTGAATGAAAAATAAAACGGTGGCCAAAGGTCTATGGCCACGGTTTTTTAACGTGACGGAAGACATATATTGTACTAGTGATTTGCAATATTATTAATATATCTTGGGCACAAATTATGTTTTCATCATCACTCGTCTTAACTCCTATTCTAGTTTGAGCTCGGCACGAACGATATGATTGCAATAACCCGTCTTACGATAATCAACAATAAAAGCATGAACACAAAAGCACAATCATATGATTAACTAATGAAAACCACATGGAATGTATCAAAGTTATATAACAAAACTACTTGACAAAATATAAAAACTTCACTATTGATTATCCCCAGAAGTAACCGTGATGAGATTAGCCCTCCATAGCCTTCAAAGATTGCATCTTGATTAGTGAATACATCTTCAAGGCGTTGGATTGCCGAACGGTTGAAGCGGAGGTGATCTTGGCGTTGATTCGGTGTTAAACGGTGTTCCGGCGAGTGATGGGGGTGAAAGAGATGCTTTGAATGTGTGTGAGAGACGTTTTGGACGTTCTATGGCATCCTTATTTATAGATAATTCAAAATCCCAACGGAATATATTGATGTTTATCCATTCTTTTTGAAAGATTCCGTCCGGACAGACTGATGGGGCTTTGGGCGGATTAGTCCGCTGAAGCTTTGACATTCTTCTGAAAACCTTCTGTTCTCGGACAGATTGATCGCCTTTTGGCAGATTGATCCGCTGCTCCTTTTCAAGTCTTTTCACTCCAAACAACACCAATTTTAGCCATTTGCTTCCATCACCTAATTCAAACAAAATACTTATGAAAGTAGCATATATTTTATAAAAGAGATGCATTTACATGTGAATTGAGCATGAAAACCTTAATGTAATATGCATCGATCAAACCTCCCCAACTTTCTCCTAACTCGTCCCGAGGTAGGCCTGGACATAATCAGGCTTAGGATACCATCGTCATCTCTATTAGGAACAAAATGAAATCACCGGCTTTCAAATGACAATAGGTCCTTATTCTAATTTCAACCTTCTGCTCCATCAATTATCACATTCCATGCTTGACAAACAATGCTACCAAGAATCCATTTTTAAAACCCGCAATTCCCAACGCACCAGTTATTTAAATCCGACCTTTTTCGCTCAAGGTTACAAAAATGAGAGCTGACCTTAAGATGTTTGGGCTCATTGGCCTCTTTTCTTTATTTATTACCTCTTTTTCTTCTTTATTTCTTTTCTTTTCTTTTTCACACAAGGATAGAACATGACTTTCTAGCAAGCCCGTCTAACGAGATTTCGACTAGCCGCTCCCAAACCAGTTGGCTTTAGGGGGCTGAGTGTTGAACACCCCCCGAGCTTACTTTCTCGAGCTTACTAGGCCACACCTTGGTATTTTTGAGGCATTTTTCACACTTAAGTTATCAACTCACTTTTCTCCCCCTTATTGCATAGGCTCTGAATTTAAGGTTCCTGGGCGCCGGTTCAATTATTTTAAAATTTTCAACTTAATATCACTTTTAATCAAACCCTTCTTGCAACAATTAACTTTACATAAGGAATTAATCAAAAACATGGACACCACTTACCATTATCAAGCCGTCTTTTTCATATTTTCCTAACAGAACATAACCTTGGGCCTAATTAGGATCATCATGTATGCCATTTGACCCACACCAGCCGACTTAAGAGAAGTTGGGATGCTACCTTACTTTCAAAAAAAAAAAAAAATTTTTTTTTACATCACCATTCATTAAAAACTGAGTTCCATACTTTCCAGGAAAATCTCACTATATTTAACCCTACTAATGCATATGAATAAAGAAAACACTAAATGGAAATAAAAGTAAACCAACATGCTTATCATATTCTGGAGGGAAAAAAATGGAACGATGTAACCTGATCAAAGAGGAGAGGTCCCATCATTGAGTCTCTCTTTGCTAAGTCGCTCTTCCGAGAAAGCTCGACCAGTCTATATTCCAACCCCTCCCCAACTTTAAGCATCGCATTATCCTCAATGCACTCTTATCATTGTGAGCTCAGATTTGAATCAACAAGTTGGCTTGAAACACAAACAGAATTAAAAAGGAATTGCAACACAAAAAAAACTTGAAATTTTTTTTAAAAGAAAGAGAAGACAAAAACTAAGCCACACTTTCGCAGGGATCGCGATTGCACTTAGCACGTGTAATAAGCCTTTTAAACCCCTAGGTGATCCCTAGTGGACGAGTGGAGTCTCGTGAGGGTTTTCACTGAACACACCCACAAAGGTTAACGGGTTGCCTCCCGGACAGCGCTAAGTTTAAAGTCTTCAGCCGGACTTCTTACCTCTTCCATCATGGTGGTTTGGAGAATTTTTCACATACGTTACCTGGATATGAGCGTGCATGACTCCTCAAGATCAATTCTCCATCGGCGGCATCATACATAATATTACTCGGCTCAGTACGTTTTTCCTCCTCAGCAATTTATCTGATGAATTGCTCGGTTAAGTTGCCCACGGTGTTTGCGAGAGTTTCAATACGATCGGAGTTAGCCTTAATAGTCTTGAAATTTTCCTCTACATGTAATCTTTGACTCCTGCTCTCCTCTTCTTGTGGTCCTGTAAGATCAGAATAAGTTATCATAGGTGAGGTTTCACTTGGCCCAAGAATTGCATATTTAAGATGAGAAGAGAGAGTTTTGAGTTCAGAATTAGGAGGATTCTCCAAAGATGGTTTCAATGGTGGATTGAAGTAAATTGGAAGTGACTCGACTTTGTGCGTCCATGGAGGTTCCTTTTTCTCAAATGTGCTCATTACCGCTTTCTGAATCACCTGAACCTCTTTTAAGTCTGCAAGGTCATCCCTGACAAAACAAAAGTAATGCTTCAAAGCATCATCAGTTTGCATACATGGCATAAATGTGTGCACAGTATCATTAATAGTATCTACCATATAACACTCACTTTCCATTGGTGCATTTATCAAGGAATTAAAGACATTTAACCTCATTTTCCTATTACCAAAAGTGATGTCCATTGCCCCAGATCGGCAATTAATTTGTGCATTCACTGTTGCCAAGAATGGGCGACCTAGGATGATTGTGGGTTGACAATCTTTAACTGTAGTCTCCGTATCTAAAACCAAAAAGTCAACGGGATAATAAAAATCCTCTACTTTAACAATCACATCGGCCAACACACCCCGAGGAATTTTGGTAGATCGGTCTGCTAACTGTAAGACTACATCAGTTTGTTGTAGCATACCAAGATCGTATCTATCAAACACATTCCCTGGGAGTATATTTACACTAGCTCCTAAATCAAGAAGCGCCTTTTTATATTTGAATGTTGCCCATTGTGATTGATATTAAAGGTGTTCCAGGATCTTTGAGTTTAGGTGGAAGAGAATTCGATAAAATGGCACTAGCATGTTCCGTCAACTCAATTTTTTTTTGGCATTGAAGCTTGAAGTTTATACTTTTGAATGCATAAATCTTTTAAAAATTTAGCATATGACGGAACTTGCTGTATCAGTTTGATAAGGGGAACATTAACTTTAACTTGATTGAATATTTCCCACATATCTGTAGCCTTTGGTCCTCTCTTCCCGAATGGAAAGGAGGCCGGTTTCTCTAAAGCTGAGGGGAAGGGTACCAGAGAAGAACTTGTACCCCCCCTCCCCAACTTTAGGTGCCACTTTATCACATTCTTTATCCTTCTTTTTATCTTGTGTTTCTGTTGGCTTTGGTTCATCGTATACCACTTCACAATCATCATCAGTATCATTAGGATTAGGCGTACGTACCTTATTATCCACTTTCTTACCACTACGTAAAGTGATTACCTCATTCAGTTGTTCCTTACCGGCTCGCTGATGTGAAGGATTTACTGTTGTGGTGCTCGGAAGGCTTCCCTCATCTCTTTTACTCAGTTTCTCTGCTAATTGACCCACTTGTTTCTCCAGTGCTGCAATAGACTTGGAATTTGCACTCGTCTCTTGATGTGTTTGGGTCGTCTTTTTATCAAGGAATGTTAAGAACTCCATGATCTTATCAAGCTTTTGATCAGTACTATTCTCATCTCCTGTACCTTGATTCCCTCTTTGATCTGAGCTTTGGCCATGATACTGTTGTTGTGGCCTTTGTTGGTATTGCTGTCGGTTTTGATTAGCGGAACCACTCCCATCGTATCGTGGCTTAGCATTATAATGCTCATCATTCTTCCAACGAAAGTTTGGATGATCTCTCCACCCTGGATTATAGGTATTAGAGTATGGATCATACTTTCGTTGGAATCCTTGTGCCTCGTTGACTTGTTCATTCAATGGAGCATTAAATTGAAGACAATCATCCCCTTTGTGAGACGGGTCTCCACATAATGAGCACGACTCTTGTACCTGCAAGACAGAAGCACTACCTTTCCCCAAACTTTGAATTATGAAGACAAGCTTCTTATGAGTATCAGATATAGATGTATTAACTTCATTTTTCCAATTTAGATCTAACCCTGAAGCAGCATGAAGTGTGGCAGCAGGCTTCCGTCGAGTGGATGAGGCTTGAGTTTTTAAATCCTCATATAATGTTTCTAATAATCTCCAAGCATCCTCACCCTCTCGACTTAAGAAACCACCTCCACTAGCAGCATCATTTGTCTGCTAAAAACATCTACCCCATCAAAAAACGTTTTCACTAATTGCCAACGAGGAATAGCATGATGCGGGCATGATCGTAGCATTTCTTTGAGACGATCAAATACTTCATGAAATTCTTCGCCGGGTAATTGTGAAAAATCATTAATTTGTTTTCGAATCTCACTAGTTTTACTGATGGGATAGTACTCATGTAGAAATTATTTTTGCATATCATCCCACGTAGTAATGCTACCCGCGGGAATTGATGCAAACCACTGACTTGCTCTATCTTTTAAAGAAAAAGGGAAAATACGTAACCTGAGATCATTCCTTGTCATACCTCTAATTTGATTAAGATTGCACATTCTGAAAAATTCGTAGAGGTGTTGATATGGTTCTTCACTAGCCGTACCCCTATATATTGGTAAATTGCTCACAACTTGGGATCGAATATCTATGGTCAGATTATCTCCTTCCGGATAAACTATGGGAGACGGATCATCATAAGTATCCGACTGGAAATAAGATGCAACTGGACGTCCTTGAGGGCCTATTATGTTATCGTTTCGAACTCCCATTCTAGCACTAGTCGATGTTCCTTCGTCCAGAGGCTTTTCTTCAGGGAACAATGGTCCTTGTCGCTTCTTTTTAGATTCCCCTTGCTCCCTTAATGATTTACGAATACTACGAACTGTTCTCTCCAACTCTGGTGCGTTGTAGTGGGGAATCACGTCCACAATGACGTGTGTGCATGCAAAGATTTATTACCTGAAAATAAGGAAAAGAAAGCAAACAAAAGCAAGTAAACTAATTCTAAGAAAGATGAAAACTAATATTTTTGGGTTTTTTTAATTTAATACTAAAAAAAATAATAATAATAAAACAAACAAAATCGCTTTCCTATAAGCGCACTAGTTCCCCGGCAACGGCGCCAAAATTTGATCGAGATGTCGTCAACTCGTCAAAAATAAACTCCAAATAACCTAAGTAGTTAGGGTAAGAGGGATCGAATCCACGAGGAACATGTGGTTATAGTTGCAGCGAAAACACAAATCTAAATACTTTGCTTGAGCGAATAATGAAACTTAACAATGAACATTAATAAATAAATTCAAACTTAAACGAAACAAGAATCACTAACTAGAAAGACTTTGGAACACAATAACACCAAACACTTAGGTTGTGAGTATATGAATGGATGGATTACTTCTGGGTTTTATCACATATAAAGTAATTGTATTCTATCTTTCATTAGGTTATACTCAAGATCACATAGACATGACCTATTTGCAATATTATTAATATATCTTGGGCACGAATTATGTTTTCATCATCACTCGTCTTAACTCCTATTCTAGTTTGAGCTTGGCACGAACGATATGATTGCAATAACCCGTCTTACGATAATCAACAATAAAAGCATGAACACAAAAGCACAATCATATGATTAACTAATGAAAACCACATGCAATGTATCAAAGTTATATAACAAAACTACTTGACAAAATATAAAAACTTCACTATTGATTATCCCCAGAAGTAACCGTGATGAGATTAGCCCTCCATAGCCTTCAAAGATTGCATCTTGATTAGTGAATACATCTTCAAGGCGTTGGATTGCCGAATGGTTGAAGCGGAGGTGATCTTGGCGTTGATTCGGTGTTAAACGGTGTTCCGGCGAGTGATGGGGGTGAAAGAGATGCTTTGAATGTGTGTGAGAGACGTTTTGGACGTTCTATGGCATCCTTATTTATAGATAATTCAAAATCCCAACGGAATATATTGATGTTTATCCATTCTTTTTGAAAGATTCCGTCCGGACAGACTGATGGGGCTTTGGGCGGATTAGTCCGCTGAAGCTTTGACATTCTTCTGAAAACCTTCTGTTCTCGGACAGATTGATCGCCTTTTGGCAGATTGATCCACTGCTCCTTTTCAAGTCTTTTCACTCCAAACAACACCAATTTCAGCCATTTGCTTCCATCACCTAATTCAAACAAAATACTTATGAAAGTAGCATATATTCTATAAAAGAGATGCATTTACATGTGAATTGAGCATGAAAACCTTAATGTAAAATGCATCGATCACTCGCCGTAATATCTACAACTCGTCCGTCTCCGGTGGTGATACCGAACCATCCTCGTTCATATGCAGACCTATGTGTTAGAGTATCGTGAGCATAGCAACATTGGTCTTCCCTGCACCAGTGGCGCACACATTAAAAAAAGTGTCTGCTTTGAACAGAGCTTTATCATAAACCTTACTATGAACCCGATTTAATTGTGTCATTCCCTCAAAATTGTCTGCTTTGAACAGAGCTTGGCATAGCTGAAATCCTTTACAAGTTTCTCATCATCAGCAAGAGGTTTTGGTTTCAACGTCGGGACTTGAACTTCTTCATATCCCTTGCCGTGGCAGCTTCTCAATATCATTTTCTTGTCCGGATTCTTCAAAGTATCGTTCTTGAGCACAGATGGGGGAGAGGGAGAGGTTTAGGTCGCTAGGAGAGGGGGACGAGAAAAAATAATCACAGATTGAGGGAGGAGGAGGCAGACGAGAGAGAGAACCCCCATTCAGAAAGAGAGAGAGAGAGAGAGAGAGAGAGAGACGGACGGTTACCCGAGAAGGACACTGCTTCCAGAGGAGGAGGACGCCGTCGCCGGGGGGAAGTAGCCAGTTGTAGGATGAGGAGAAAACAAAAATAACAAACTATTAAAACAAAAAGAGAAAACAAAATTAATAAACTATTAAAAAATTACGCAAATGGTCCCTTAGATGAAGAATGACGAAAATGCCCATGTGAGTTATGTGACGCCCTCTTGCTTTGATATTATAATTGGAATCACCAGGATCAACAAACAACCCAACGTTTAACATGATAATAGGAATTGAATACTTAAGATAGATATTAGCAAATCCACACTAAAGCAATAGATATAAGTGTCTACAGTGATAAAGTCTAACTATTACAACATCATGATTGATTAAAAGTCATGTAATCCCAGCCCCAAAGCTATATCCATGTACCAATAGCTTCTAAAGTCTCTGGGATATTGAAGTGATATGCTTAAGTAGAAGGTCCAACTACACTTTTGCCTTTGCCTGAAAACATTTGTGAGTCAACTGTAAGCTAAATCTTAGTGAGATAACAGATTATGCACACAACAATTATTTCTTTACAAGCAATGCTTAACCATGGGCAGTGTAAGCCCCATGTATGTGAAAACAGACAGTGTAAGCCTCAATGTATGTGTAAACCATGCAGTGATAGCATGGGGTTGGCAGTTCAAATGATGATCGGGGATGTGCCGAACCTGGCGGGATAACGAGTGGGATGATCAGTCCCCGACAGTGGCCTGCTGTCAGCCCCAGTCTAGGTCGCATCAGATTGTGAAGTAATGATCATGCAGTGCAAGCATGATGTAAATAGATGCACTTTCAAATGAACGCTGGCTACATGTGTGTTACATGTCAAGTACGAGTGTGCATCATAACAACAAGTCATGTACGAGTTCCAAATGATGTATATGAACAATGTGAACATGCCATTGAATATATATAAACATGAATGCAAAAACAATAAATGTTTGAATGACAATCTGTTACTCACAGTGATTGGTATAGTGTGAATTGTCTCTGAATCAATGTGTGTTAGACAACACCACAATGATCTGTAATGTAAGTGTAATAGTGAATTTGTGTGAGTAATTGCTTAAATCTTAAATTCTGAAAATTTAGTGTAAATGGGTCTGATTTCGGACCACATCCAAATTCGGATGGTCCGAATTGTATCTGGTCCGAAATTAGGTCCTTGGTCCGAAATAGGCTAGGTCCGAAATTGGGGTAGGATCCGAAATGGGGTAGGATCCGAATTGAGTAGTGGTCCGAACTGTGGTTGAGTCCGAAATGGGTATGATCCGAAATGGGTGATCCGAATTCGGATGGATCATCTTCCGAGTTCATACTTAGAAATTTTCCAATATTTTCCAGAAATTATGTTTGGATCATTTTTGCATGTTTCAGTAACTAAAATAGTAAATATGAACTTAGAAACACTATTTCATCTTATAACATATCATAATGTACCAAAAATAACCCATTTGAGTCCATTTTTCTACAAGTCTCGATGAACACACATACTAAAAACACACACTTATCTCAAAATCATACTTAGACTTCGAATCTGTTTCTTAAATATGGTATACTACAACATATATGCTCGATTTTAACATTGTAACAAAAATCTATAACATGCATTAACAATTAGAACTAGAATCTTGTGATTCGGTTTACACCAAAACCGAACCAAACATATCAAAAATCCGTAAATTTGAGTAAATGTTACCTTGATTTGATACTTGCAGTTGTTATAGTTCCTTAATTGCTACTTGAATCCAGATTTCTAGCACTTGAATCCAACAATTTTGGATTTTTGGATGATGAATTGGTGGGTTTTTAGAGAGAGAAAGAGAGAGAGTCAGAGAGTTAGAGAGAGAGTGAGATTCTTGAAAATGAAAGACTCCTCTTTCTTTTATTCTCTATTTTGCTCTATTTGCACATTATACCCCTCAACTTCGTACTTTCTTATTTAACTAATATTATGATCGAAATTGACTTAAATTGATATAATCATTCAAAAGTACAACAATTAAGTTCTTAAAATTGTAAATTACATATAATTGAAAAATAGGGATGTTACAGCATGGGCTCCACCATGCCTATACTTCGTCCGCGAAGTCATGCTGCGCTAAACAAACTTGGGTACTTATTCTTCATGTCTTCTTCCGATTCCCAAGTATGATTAGCTCCCCGATGATGCTTCCACTTGACCAGCACCATCCTGATTTCCTTGTTGCGGAGTTTCTTGACTTTTGTTTCCAAAATGCATTCCGGCTCATCCACAAATCTTAGCCGTTCGTCAATCTTAATGTCGGAATGGTCAGTCCATGGTTCTCTTTCGGGCACCGGACTCTTCCTTAAGTAACCAACGTGAAAGACCGGGTGAACACCTGATAACTCTTCCGGCAAGTCCAAATGATAGGACTGATTCCCAACTTTTTCCAGTATCTTGAAGGGTCCTATGAATCGAGGCGATAACTTTCCTCGCTTAACGAATCTTGTGACACCCTTCATCGGAGAAACCTTTAAGTATACCCAATCGCCCTTTTGAAACTCTATCGCTTTATGACGGCGATCGTGGTAGTTCTTTTGTCGATCTTGCACCGTTTTCATGTATTGCCGAATGAGTTGTATCTTTTCATTGGTCTCTTGCAGCAAGGCGGGTCCAGCTATTGGAGTTTCTCCTGTTTCCCTCCAACAGGTTGGAGTTCTACATTTTCTGCCATACAGGAATTCGAATGGTGCCATCTTGATAGTGGAATGGTAACTGTTGTTGTAGGAGAATTCAACCAATGGGAGGTGATCGTCCCAGTTACCATCCAAATCCATGACACACGCTCTGAGCATGTCTTCTAGAGCTAAGATTGTTCTTTCACTTTGACCATCAGATTGGGGTCTATAGGCAGTACTCATTGCGATACGAGTACCAAGACCATTTTGTAAAGCAACCCAGAAGTTGGAAGTGAATCTATTATCTCGGTCAGAGACAATAGACTTAGGCACACCATGCCTAATGACAATTTCGTTTACGTAGATCTGGGCAAGACGGTCCAATGAGTAAGTTTCTCGGATTGGAATGAAGTGAGCAGATTTTGTCAGACGATCAGCGATGACCCAAATGGCATCATGTTGACGACGCGTTTTGGGCAGCTTTGTTACGAAATCCATGGTAATATGGTCCCACTTCCATTCTGGGATAGGAAGAGGTTGCATACTACCATAGGGCTGTTGGTGTTCTGCTTTGACTAATCTGCAAGTTCTACACTTCTCCACAAATTGTCCAACGTCTCTTTTCAATCCTGGCCACCAGAAATCAGCTTTCAAGTCGTTGTACATCTTTGTGCTACCAGGATGAATTGAGAACTTGGATTGATGAGCTTCTTCAAGGATTACTTCTTGCATTTTCCCGAACTTAGGAACCCAAACTCTGCCGTATACACCTTTCAGTCCAGTTCCATCATCTTGCATTAATGGCAGTTGAACTCTGATGTTCTCATCCTTTACATTCTCTTCCTTTAAGGCCTGTAATTGAGCAGCCCTTACATTGTCTATGATAGTTGACGTCAAAATTGTAGAAGTCAAGGCATAACAGTATGCCTTGCAGTAGGCCTTTCTGCTTAGGGCATCAGCCACTACGTTGGCTTTCCCTGGATGATAGAGAATCTCACAGTCGTAATCTTTGATCAGCTCCATTGACCTTCTTTGCCTCATATTCAAGTCCTTCTGACTGAATATGTATTTCAAACTCTTGTGGTCGGTGAAGAGCTGACACTTGGTTCCATACAAGTAGTGTCTCCATAACTTGAGAGCGAATGTCACAACAGTTAGCTCTAGATCATGAGTAGAATAATTTTTCTCATGCGGTTTGAGTTGTTTGGAAGCATATGCTATGACATTTCCTCTTTGCATCAATACAATACCCAAACCCATGCCTGATGCATCTGTATAGACTACAAAGTCCTCGTTCCCTTCAGGCAGGGCTAACACTGGTGCTTCACTTAATAACTTCTTTAAATTATCGAAAGCAACTTGTTGTTCTTCTTTCCAAAAGAAGGTTGCGTTCTTGCGAGTAAGCTTTGTAAGCGGAACGGCGATTTTGGAGAAGTCTTTGATGAATCGGCGGTAGTAACCAGCTAATCCCAGAAAGCTACGAATTTCTGAGGCGTTGCGGGGTAATTCCCAGTTCTGGATAGCTTCGATCTTTGCAGGATCAACAGCAATCCCAGCACCAGATATCACGTGCCCCAAGAATTGGATCTGAATTGAATATTGAGTAAGTACAAGCTAACCACGAGTTTATGATTAAGTATAAGGATCATGAAATTGTTTCGAATGTTGAGACGTACCTGCCTCAACCAGAATTCACACTTAGAGAATTTAGCATAAAGTCGCTCTTTGTGCAGCAACTCTAGCAATTCTCGCAGATGTGCTGCATGATCCTCTTCGGTCTTTGAATAGATGAGAATGTCATCGATGAACACGATGACCGATTTGTCGAGCATTGGCCGGCAGACTCGATTCATGAGATCCATGAAAGCAGCCGGCGCATTTGTGAGACCGAATGGCATTACCAGAAACTCGTAGTGTCCGTAACGAGTTCTGAAATCCGTCTTTGGAATGTCGTCTGGATGTACTTTGAGCTGATGATAACCCGAACGAAGATCAATCTTCGAGAAGTAGCTTGCGCCATGTAACTGGTCGAAGAGATCATCAATCCGGGGCAATGGGTATTTGTTCTTGATTGTGACTTTATTAAGTTCTCGGTAGTCGATGCACATACGTAATGTGCCATCTTTCTTCTTGACGAACAGAACAGGAGCGCCCCAAGGAGATGAACTTGGGCGGATAAAGCCTTTGTCAAGCAGCTCCTGTAACTGCTTCATCATTTCCTGCATTTCCACAGGAGCTAAGCGATAGGGAGCCTTTGCTATTGGAGCAGCCCCGGGAATGAGGTCAATGCGGAATTCCACTTGACGATCAGGTGGCAATCCCGAGATATCTTCTGGAAAGACATCTGGAAATTCAGAAACAACAGGAACGGTAGAAGGAGATTGAACTTCAGCCTTTGCATCGACAGCGTAGGCTAAATAAGCTGAACAACCCTTGGCAACATGCTTTCGGGCTTTTGCAATAGAAATAAGGCATAAGTCGCCTTTGTGTCTATCACCATAAATGCATATGTCTCGGCCCTCAAGAGTGGTAATCTTGATCATTCTTTTCTTACATACGATCTGGGCCTCATTGTGAACTAACCAGTCCATGCCTACTATAACATCAAATTCCCCGAACTCCATGGGAATTAGATCTATGTTGAACACTACATCCTCTACGAGTAATGTGCAGTTCCTATATACTTTATCTGCTTTAACTAACATGTTGCTAGGAGTCTCTATATCAAGTACAAATTGCAGTTTCGAAGTAGGCATATTGAATTGACGAGCAAATGTAGTGGAGACAAACGAACGATTTGCTCCGGAATCAAACAAGATACGTGCACGAATTGAGTTAACATAGAACGTACCAGTGACCACCTCCGGGTCATCCTTTGCTTATTCAGCTGTGATTTGAAATGCCCTTGTTGGAGCCCTTTGAGATTGATCCCTGCGAGCAGTGGAAGCTGCAGAAGATCTTGTTGTCGATTGTTGTACATTCTGATCTCTTGGGGGTTTCGAGCAATCCCTTGCAAAATGGCCAAGTGTATGGCAGTTGTAGCATGCATCGTCTTTTCGAGGACAATGCTCCCAGTGATGGCCTTTCTGCCCACAGCAGAAGCAGTACATGTCTTGAGTCTTGCACTCCCCAGAGTGCGCCTTTCTGCATCGCCTGCAGTCCCTCATTTCTGAACTGGCCGAAAAGGCCCTTCCCTTCTTGGGTGATGAAGATTGTTGATGGGATTGAGGAGAGAATCGGGAAGATCCAGACTCCCGCTGCCTTTTTGGCGGCGATGGTTGAGTCGGTGTTGCGGCGACTGACCCTATGACATACCCTGATAACAGAACGATCTGCTCCACATTCCGAGCAGCCTCCAATAAACCGGCAAAAGTTGTATACCGAACCCCACCCACGGTTCGGCGAATTTCATAGTCTAGTCCGGCCTCAAACCGAGCTATCGTTCTCTCTTGTGTGTCGACTTGATGTGGTGCGAACAGGCTTATTCGGGTGAACTCAACGACATATTGTGTAACCGTCTTTGTTCCTTGGGTCAGGTTCAGAAACTTCGTCTCTAGACAGCGCTTCTCATCGGTAGGACAGTATTGTTGAGAGAATACTTCCTTGAACTCGCTCCATGACATGTGTGACACTACCTCCATCGTCAACACATGTGTCATTGCATCCCACCACATTACTACGTCCCTTGCAAACATTGCGGTTGCAAAGCGGACCATGTCTTTATCAGCACAGTCGCTGATTCTGAAAGTTCTCTTCGTGGTGGTGATCCATTCCAATGCAGTCACGGCATCTCCAGTTCCATCAAAAGTAACAGCCCCGTTACTTTTGAAGTCCTTAAACCTACAACCCCTTGATCTGTTAGAGGACCCAGTGTCTTGTCTTTCCTCTTGGTCATCTTGTTGCTGTTCCTTGTTCTTTCGTTTATCAGCTTTACGTTTTGCTTCGGCCTCATCTCTGGCCCTTAACTGATCAGCAAATGACTGAGTCTGCTCAGCCATTCGTTTGGATTGTAGTTCATTATTCTGTTCCATAAGAGCTTGAATCATCTGGAACATTTGTTGAGGAGTCATATCATCTCCTGACATGTTCTGAAATATAACAATTTATATTTAGAACATTTAGTTGTAAGTCCTAGGTGTTTATAGTTACCCGTTATTTGTCACCGTGTGCATGTCAATCCTATCTTAGTTCGGATCATTACTTAGAAGTTCATTCTAATATCATAACCTAAGTTTGAGTCCAAGTCCTCACGGACACTTGAAACCTCAAACTAATGCTCTGATACCAAAACCTTGTGACGCCCTCTTGCTTTGATATTATAATTGGAATCACCAGGATCAACAAACAACCCAACGTTTAACATGATAATAGGAATTGAATACTTAAGATAGATATTAGCAAATCCACACTAAAGCAATAGATATAAGTGTCTACAGTGATAAAGTCTAACTATTACAACATCATGATTGATTAAAAGTCATGTAATCCCAGCCCCAAAGCTATATCCATGTACCAATAGCTTCTAAAGTCTCCGGGATATTGAAGTGATATGCTTAAGTAGAAGGTCCAGCTACACTTTTGCCTTTGCCTGAAAACATTTGTGAGTCAACTGTAAGCTAAAGCTTAGTGAGATAACAGTTTATGCACACAACAAATATTTTTTTACAAGCAATGCTTAACCATGGGCAGTGTAAGCCCCATGTATGTGAAAACAGGCAGTGTAAGCCTCAATGTATGTGTAAACCATGCAGTGCTAGCATGGGGTTGGCAGTTCAAATGCTGATCGGGGATGTGCCGAACCTAACGGGATAACGAGTGGGATGATCAGTCCCCGACAGTGGCCTGCTGTCAGCCCCAGTCCAGGTCGCATCAGATTGTGAAGTAATGATCATGCAGTGCAAGCATGATGTAAATAGATGCACTTTCAAATGAACGCTGGCTACATGTATGTTAAATGTCAAGTACGAGTGTGCATCATAACAACAAGTCATGTACGAGTGCCAAATGATGTATATGAACAATGTGAACATGCCATTGAATATATATAAACATGAATGCAAAAACAATAAATGTTAGAATGACAATCTGTTACTCATAGTGATTGGTATAGTGTGACTTGTCTCTGAATCAATGTGTGTTAGACAACACCACAATGATCTGTAATGTAAGTGTAATAGTGAATTTGTGTCAGTAATTGCTTAAATCTTAAATTCTGAAAATTTAGTGTAAATGGGTCTGATTTCGGACCACATCCGAATTCGGATGGTCCGAATTGTATCTGGTCCGAAATAGGCTAGGTCCGAAATTGGGGTAGGATCCGAAATGGGGTAGGATCCGAATTGAGTAGTGGTCCGAATTGTGGTTGAGTCCGAAATGGGTATGATCCGAAATGGGTGATCCGAATTCGGATGGATCATCATCCGAGTTCATACTTAGAAATTTTTCAATATTTTCCAGAAATTATGTTATGGATCATTTTTGCATGTTTCAGTAACTAAAATAGTAAATATGAACTTAGAAACACTATTTCATCTTATAACATATCATAATGTACCAAAAATAACCCATTTGAGTCCATTTTTCTACAAGTCTCGATGAACACACATACTAAAAACACACACTTATCTCAAAATCATACTTAGACTTCGAATCTGTTTCTTAAATTTGGTATACTACAACATATATGCTCGATTTTAACATTGTAACAAAAATCTATAACATGCATTAACAATTAGAACTAGAATCTAGTGATTCGGTTTACACCAAAACCGAACCAAACATATCAAAAATCCGTAAATTTGAGTAAATGTTACCTTGATTTGATACTTGCAGTTGTTATAGTTCCTTAATTACTACTTGAATCCAGATTTCTAGCACTTGAATCCAACAATTTCGGATTTTTGGATGATGAATTGGTGAGTTTTTAGAGAGAGAAAGAGAGAGAGTCGAGAGAGTTAGAGAGAGAGTGAGATTCTTGAAAATGAAAGACTCCTCTTTCTTTTATTCTCTATTTTGCTCTATTTGCACATTATACCCCTCAACTTCGTACTTTCTTATTTAACTGATAGTATGATCGAAATTGACTTAAATTGATATAATCATTCAAAAGTACAACAATTAAGTCCTTAAAATTGTAAATTACATATAATTGAAAAATAGGGATGTTACAAGTTAACTGGCCTAACGGCTCAAGTTAACGGGAGGGACTAAAAGTGTTAAAGGTTTGGGATTTTGGGACTATTGGTGCAAAAAAAAGTTTGAGGGACGAAAAGAACAAAAATCACCAAACCACAGGGACCATTTGTGTAATTTACTCTATTCTTAATTAAATAAATTCTTTTCTATTGTTACTTAAATTTAATAAACTATAAAAATAGAAAAGAATTGTTTAATTATTTATGTTAGTTCATAATTGTGAATTTCATCTTTCATGCAATTCAATCACACCTAACAATATATGAACAATTATAAAAATCTAACACAATCTATTGAATGATTAAGAGAAGAATATTACATTTGGTTCATGGCTTTCTTGCAAAGCAAACTTCTATTCTCTCTCTAGATCCGTATCCACTTTCTATTCTGTTAGATTCATTTATTCTATTATTCCACTTCCTATTTATACTCAAATATAACAATTTAATATTTACAAAACACACCCTAGAACTAATACAATATATTGTTTTCAACTCTATATATAATTGTATCCAACAATCTCCCCCTTAGAGATGAAAACAATTTTCAATTAAAGTCTTGTTTAGGTTAACTCTTTTCTTGAGTCTTTTTCTTTTCTTTGATCTCTTCTGAGTCTTCAAATCTCTGTCTCTCTTCTCTTCAATCTGTGAATCTTCAGATAAATTATCCTTTATTTGTTTCTCTCTGATCTTCGCATCTCTTCTTCTCTGATCTACTCTTTTTTTGTAAGCACACTCCCCCTTGAACCTTGAATATCTTTTATCTTGATAAGTTGTTGCAATTGTCTTCAGTTGTCTTCAATCTACTCAACCGTTGTCTCTGAATTCTATCTTTTCTCCCGCTCATGATGATCATAAGAATTATGAACATCATGCACAGTCTTCAGAGACATAAGTGCAATGATTTTACAGTAGAGGAAATACGACAACATTTACAACTCAGAAATTATTACAAATTGATTTTCTCCCCCTCAAATTGATATCTTTCCTCCTTATATTAAACAAATCTATCTCACTCCCCTCAAAAATTTCACTCCCCCTCGAATTGATACTATATATTTTTAGAACAAAAACAAAGCTTTTCAACTTTGGGGAAAATGAAACATATTCATTTTGTGAGAAAACGAGTCCAGGTCCACATAGGATTCCTGTTTGCACAATAGACATAATCTATGTGACCTACTTTCAGCGCTGGCATGATGTTAACACTGGTAGGATTTCCAAATAGTCATCGTGAAATCCTTTATCATGAAAGAATCACTCATATTTGTTCCAGCTTAGTCACTTTGGACTAGCATTTTATAGTCACGCAGACTGTTAGACTCGATGTGTCCTAAAAGTGTATTTAATCAGCTCTAGACACAATGTGCATCAAATGAAATTGGAGACCGGAGCAACTGTCTTCCTTGTTTCAATATCAATTATATCCAAATGATATATCGACAGAAATGTGCTATATCTCCGTGATTATTGAAACAGAAATCTTTTGAGAGATAACTGAGTAGTCTAAAAAAATCAAAGTGTAAACCAATCAAAATTTATAATCTAAAAAATCATTTATGTTTAGAAAATATTTTCTAGAGGTACCATATATAAAATATTATAAAAATATTTGACTCTATAATTATTTATGTTGGTTCATAAATTTATAATAACAATATGTTTGTTGGTCAAATATATTTTACTTTCTTCTTAAATAAATTTCGCCAAAGATTCTATTTTATAATCCGTTCACATTTGTATCAAAACAAGGTGATAATGGTAAAATGATAAATCTAAATGGTTTAAATTTTTAAGGTGTCGATTTAATCGGATTAAAATGGAAAGTCAAATTGAAAGATGAAAGAAGATTGAAAACCTGATTATATTTCTCAATTTTTATGTAAAGGTCTGACAATTCAAAGTTTGATTATTGAAGTTGTTAATCATGAATCTCAAAGATGTTGTTTGGACCTAAAATTTTAAATCGTTTTAGGTGTAATTAAAAATTAAAAGGATAAAATAATTGATACGTTAAATAAAAAAATTTGAGTTGTCTTAGACCATTTGGAAGTTTTTTTATCGGTCAAATTAAATGTTAATTTTTATTTATTTAAGTTCTTTAATATTTTGAACTTTAATTAAACCGTTGGCTCATAAATAAATTTTTTTTATAATTTATTAAGGTTAATTAACACTAACAATAAAGTAGAGTCAATTACATAAATGGTCTTTGTGGTTTGATCAACAAATATATTTTTAATTATAAATGTATGTAGCAGTATAAATCATTATAGAGAAAAAATTTCTTATTTATGAAACCTATAAAAAATATTTTCTAAACATAAATGATTTTTTCGATTATAAATTTTGATTGGTTTACACTTTGATTATAATAAATTAAAAATAATTAAGACTAAAAATATCTAAATCATTTATGAACCAACATAAATAATTAAATAATTCTTTTCTATTTTTATAGTTTATTAAATTTAAGTAACACTAAAAAATAATTTATTTAATTAAGAATAAATAGAGTTAAAAAATTAATTGTAGAAATGGTCCCTGTAGTTTGCATCAAAATAAGGGTAATTTGGTCATATTAGAAAAGTTAATAGGTTGAGGGACCAAAATTACAAACAAACTATGAAAATAAGAACCGTTTCTGTAAAATTGAAAGTTTAGGGACCAATTCCAAATGTTAGGACAAACCACAGGGACTATTTTTGTAATTAACTCTAAATTTAATTTATATTATGATTTAAAAAAGCTTAACATTTTATATTAAAATTTAAATAAAATTTAAACCCAAAATGTTATGTAATTATAAAATATTAACAACTTATACAAGTAAATTGAAACCAAAAATATCAATCCCATCACTTCCTTATGGACATATCTATATCTATATATTATAATAATTGAGAACAATTCCTGCCACGTGTCAACTTTCTAATACTCTATTTTTTTCATTTTCCCGCTCTTTTTCTAAAAATAAAAATTAACATTAATTTAAGTATTATTCTTATCATTTAATTGATTTAATTTGAATTTTACTGTTGAAACTTATTATTTTTGTTACCTAAAATAATTCAAACTACAATTAATATTCATTCAAAGTTTTCAAGATTAACAATCTAAAATAATTAATTTTTTTAAATCAATAAAATAATAAACTTTATGTTTAAATGTCCTAAAGAGTAAATAATTTAAAAAAATCGGTAAAATAAAAAATTTAGTTTTATAATAAAAAATTTTAAAAGGTTGACTTAGAGTTATCATTTTTTTACCAGTAAATCAATTTCAAATATTTTGAATCACATTTTAGTCGTCTTCTTTGGCTTAAACATTGACTTGGAGTCATCATTTTTTACCATTGACTCAATGATTTGCATGTATGTCATCTTTTTAGTGGTTCTTATTCTATCTTAATTTTAAATTTTTTTTTTGAAGGTTTTAAAGGGATTCCACCTCTTTATTAATATTCAATTTATAACAAATCTTTTACATCAATCCATGTAACACATGGGTATTAACCTAGTAGTAAATAAACTAAAACCATATTACCATACTTATTATCATCTAAGCAAGCTTGCATATAAAACTCACCACATATATAGTAGATTGCATGTAAAACCTCCCTTGAGGTCGCCAGCAGGCTGCACAACAGATTCAAACTTTTCGTCGCCAAAATTTACAATTTGATTTAATTGAGACGAAAATAGAGATAAGATTATCAGAAAACAAAGTTGACCACCATGACATTAGATTTAGATTACAAATGCAATGAAACTATCACGTTTTAGCACTTTTCAAAATCCACTTAATCGCCTAGACCTACAAACTTTGGACTTAAACCCATTCAACAATGAGCCATGAACTGCACAAGTAAAGGAAAAAACAGTGCGACCTCAATAGACTAAACCTTTTACCTCTTAGTTTTGAATGATTTACCAACCAAAACACTAAAAAATTGAACTGGAAAGATGCAAAGGGATTTCATCACCAAGTTACCGAAAGACTGAATTCCAAATTGAACTGTTGATGCTCCGCTTTAACTAATCTGCATGTGACGCAATTCTCAACATGTTGGCCCACGTCTCTTTTCATACCAGGCCACCAATACTCAGCTTTTAAATCGTTGTACATCTTGGTGTTGCCAGGATGTACAGAAATGTTCGAGCAATGAGCTTCTGAGAGAATCTTTTGTCATATATCTCCAAATTTAGGAACCCAGATGCGATTCTTGAAAAGTTTTAAGCCACGAGGGCTATCGATTAAGAATTGAAGTTGCCCTTTCATATCCTTAGAGTTGAGGCTTTCTTCTTTCAAGGCTTCAGCTTGGGCAATAAGAATATCATCGATAAGAGCAGACGAGAACGAAGTATGAGACAGAGTGTAGAGACATTTGGCGGAGTAAGATTTATGACTCAATGCATCGGCCACCACATTTGCTTTGCCAGGGTGATACTGAATTTCACAGTCATAGCCTTTGATGAGTTCCATGGAGCGTCGTTGGCGCATGTTGAGCTCCTTCTGGCTGAAAATATATTTAAGACTCTTGTGATCTGTATATAACTGACATTTGGTGCCGTAGAGATAGTGACGCCATGTTTTTAGTTCAAAAGTTACAACAACAAGTTCAAGATCATGAGTTGGCTGACTCTTTTCATGATCCTTCAGTTGGCGAGAAGCATATGCTATGACCCTGCCCATTTGCATCAGAACACACCCGCGTCCTTGATATGAGGCATCATTTTTAGACTACGAAGTCTTCGTTGTCTTCGAGTAGAGCCAGAATAGGTGCTTTGGTGAGTTTCTGCTTTAAAGTTTGGAATGTGATTTCTTGAGCTTCTTCCCAAATGAAGGGAATATTCTTGCGAGTAAGAGAAGTAAGAGGCATGGCTAATTTAGAGAAGTCCTTAATGAATCGATGGTAGTAACCCGCCAATCTCAAGAAACTTCGGATCTTAGTAGCTGATTTGGGAGCTTCCCAGTTTTGAATGACTTCTATTTTAGAAGGATCTACAGAGATTCCTTCACCGGATATCACGTGTCCAAGAAATTGTATCTGTCGCAACCAAAATTCGCATTTAGAGAACTTGGCATAAAGCCGCTCCTTGCGCAGCAACTCTAGCAGTTCTCTAAGATGCACAGCATGCTCGGCTTCCGTTTTCGAGTAGATGAGAATATCGTTTATAAAGGCGATAACAAACTTATCAAGCATTGGCCTACAATCACGGTTCATGAGATCCATGAATGTCGCAGGAGCGTTTGTAAGGCCAAAGGGCATAACAAGAAACTCGTAATGCCCGTATCTGGTACGGAAAGCCGTTTTGGAGACATCTTCTTCTCGTACTTTGAGCTGATGATACCCAGATCTAAGAGCGATCTTTAAGAAGTAACTGGCTCCTTGGAGCTGGTAGAAAAGATCATCTATTCTGGGTAACGAATACTTATTCTTGATTGTCACCTTGTTCAGCTCCCTATAATCGATACACATTCGGAGAGTCCCATATTTCTTCATAACGAACATAACAGGAGCTCCCCAGGGAGATGAACTTGGTCGTATGAGTCATTTGTCAAGTAGTTCTTGCAACTGCTTCATCATTTCTTGCATCTCAGCAGGTGCAAGTCTATACGGGGCTCGAGCAATTGGTGCCGCGCCTGGCACCAGGTCAATTCTGAATCCACCTGACGGTCTGGTGGGAGTCCAGAGATGTCCTCGGGAAAGACATCGAGAAATTCTGAAGCTATCGGTACCTCAACTAAAGCTTTCTTTTCGGACTTAGCATCTATTGCATATGCTAAGTAAGACGCACAACCTTTAGCTATATGCTTTCTAGCTTTCGACACAGATATATGACATAAATCACCTTTCTTTTTATCGCCATATATGCAGATACTATGTCCATATGGAGTTGTGAGTTTTATTAATTTCTTCTTGCAGACAATGTTGGCGTCATGGTGGACAAGCCAATCCATACCCACGATGACGTCGAACTCGTGAAAGTCCATCGGAATAAGATCAAGCTGAAATGTGCAGTTGTCGAGCATAATAATGTAGTCACGGTAGATTTTATTGGTAGACACACTTACATCACTAGCCGTTTCGATATCAAAGATTACAGGTAGAGTAGTCGGAGTAATTCCAAGTTTAGATGCAAACGCACTTGATATGAAAGAGCGATTGACTCCTGAATAGAATATAACTCTAGCAGGTACAGATTTAACAAGAAACATACCAGATACCACATCTGGTATTTCCTTCGCTTGGTCGGCCGTTATTTGAAATGCTCGGTTCTGACTTCGTGCTGGCTCGTTACGGTGACTAGATACTCCACGTGACGTGTTAGTACATCCTGTGTGACGATAGCAGTCTAAGTTTAGATAGCATTTTGTATAAGTCAATTTACTTGATATTGAATATTAACAAGTGTTTGATATATGTTTGATATTAATTGTATGTATGTTTGAACTTGATGTAATGTATTACCATAAGTTCAAACATTAGTTCAAACATAAGTTCAAAGATAAGTTCAAACATAAGTTTGAAGGCAAATTCGAATTTGTCTAGGAGGACAAGTTCGAAAAGGCCTTGGGCCAAGTTCGAATTTGTCCTAGACAAAGTCGAACCAGTCAGTATAATAAAGGGTTAATTCGATTAATTATCAGACTTTTTGCAGAGACTTTAGCAGATTTCAGAGAGTTTAAGCAAAAGGGCGATCTCCAATTTGCTAGCATTTGGAGAGTTTCGTGTGGAGAGAATCACCATGTTGGGACGATCCGTTGTTCGTCTATCACCGTGCTAGTCTCCGTGTTTAGGTGTGCGTGGTCTTTCCGTCAAGCCACTAACGAGGATTCCGCACTCGTTGGAAGGTGTCGCGTCAAGATAAGATCCGTAGAGAGCAGACCTTACATGTGGTATCAGAGACAGGTTGTTCGTGGTGTTCTTCGTGTACACTAGAAACATCTGTGGTTTCTTGACGTTATGGACGGTCAAAATCACGTTTTTGGATAGATTTCGAGTTTTTCAAGTAAGATATCGGGAAAAAGTTCATAATAGTTCATCTTTTTTGATCGAAATCAGAGTTTTTAATCCTAAAAACTTTGGTTTAATCTGAAAAGTTGAAAAATTCGAACTTTTAGCCATTTTCGAACTTGCGGCGCTCGAACATCAAGGGGGTATTAGGGTTTACTCAAAATTCGAGTTTGTCCGATAATACGCTCCTTTCAAAGTTCTTTGGGGTTTGATTCGAGTTTGAGTGATTCGAATTTGCCTATTTTCGAATCTACATATATTCCAATTTATAGATACGACTTTACCAAGGATCTTTGTCCTTAATTTGATTTTAGTTGAAGTTCAAACTTAATTTCGAATTTAATTCCAAACAAATTTAAAATTAATTAAATTCGAACTTACTCAGGTTCGAAAGAGTTAATTTAAATTAATTTCGAATTAAATTATTTAAGTTTAAATTCAAAATTTTTTTGAAACAATGAAAAGTTTACAAAGGTTTATTGAAATAGACCACGAGGTCGGAAAAGCAAATTCTCCACCAAAATTGATGAAACAGGAGGATTATTATTGGTGGAAGGATAGGTTCGCCGACTTCGCTAGATTCAATGATATGAGAATGTGGATATGTATCGATGAGGGATACATTCCACCTACAACGGAGGTTGAAGGACGTCAAAGAGTCTTGTCATATCAAAAGATGAAGGATGATGATAAGAAGCTTTATGAGGCCAAGAACCGAGCATTCTCGATCATTGAATGGCTTTACCTCAGGAGATCCTGCACACATTTCGCAATCAACGAACAACAAAAGAGTTGTGGGATGCTTTGGAGAAAAGGTGTGAAGGAAATCCTAGAGTTAGAAAAGGTAGAATGGAAATGCTCAAGCAACAGTTCTCGATATTCAAGGCTTTGAAGAACGAAAAGCTGGATGAGACAATTACCATATTCTATCATTTATTGACTGAGTTAGACAACCATGATGTCGAGTATAGTGAGTCAGAAAAGATTGTTAAAATTCTAGATGCTTTACCAGCCAAATGGGAAATGTATGTGGCGCTGATAAAGCATGATGAAGACAAGTTTTATACTCTCACTCTAGAAACAGTCATAGGAATGCTGAGGGCCTATAACTTTGAATTGCTGAAGAAAAAACGAGATTATGACCAAGTACATGATCTGGATATGTATTTTGGGAAGTCCAAACCTTCAACGACAAGTGAATTGAAGTCGGCTACAACATTCTTTTCGGGTGAAACATCGACACCGGTTGACGTAGATGACTCAGGGAGTCGGGCTTTCTTAGGGTTCTCTAGACCGGAAGACAAGCCAACTCAGTCTGCGTCAACATCTCAAGGATACTCAAAGATGCCTATGAGCGCAAAATCAGCTGAAGACCATCTAAATCTGTTGGCTTCATTTGTGGCCGCTTATGGCAATTGCGTTCAAGGGAAAATCAACGATCCTGCGCTATGGGATGAGGATTATGATCAGGTGGATCCTGATGATTTAGAGGAGATGAATCTGCAATGGCAACTGGCCATGGTAACTCAGCGAGTTAAAAGATTCATCAAGAGGACGGGTAGAAATCTCAACGTCAGTAACAATAAGATTGGGTTTGATAAATCCAAAGTTAAGTGTTACAACTGCCAAGGGTTAGGACATTTCGCTAGAGAGTGTCAAAGACCTAAAGTTGAGAACTACCAGAACCAGTTCCAGAATCAATCTCAAGGGAGATACCAGCCGGGTAGTTCAAGCAATCAGGCAAACATAGCTGGTCTGTTAACCAATGTCACATCTGTCAGACATCTCGATGGAACATATGACTGGAGTACTCATCCAGAGTCCAATGCTAGAGCCTTTATGGCGAAGTAACGAAGACTGGAAGTACTAGAGCAGAGGAAGAAACAAGGGACAAAAACCAAAATGATACAAGTCCTATGTTGGTAGAAAAGTCAGAAGATCAGACGATTTTGGAGTTCGCCGCACAAATGGCCAACGTGGAATCAGATCACGCGAAGGTAATTCTGAACTTCTCTACATTCCATGATTTATGTGCTTTGTGTGCTACGTCTAAGGATAGATTAAACTTAGTGCTAGAATCACATCAAACTATAACTGCTCAAAATGAATCCTTAAAATCGGACAACGCTAGCCTCTTAGATATAAAGGAAGACCTTAGAAATAAGCTTAAGGCAGATGCACAATATGTCATAGTTCTAAAAGACAAGATGAGTGAGCAGTGTGTTAGAATAGAACTAATGTACGAACATGTTGAGGCATTGACCAAGGAGCTTAAGATCAAAGAGGTAGAGCTAGCTGAATCTAAGGTTAAGGTAGCCGAGGTGAATAGTAAACTGGAAAAGTTTAGGAACTCATCACTGAACCTAGGGAAGATCTTAGATGCACAGCGTCAGTCTAAGAAACCTGTAGGTTTAGGTTATAATGAGAGTCCTCCACCTTTTAATGATAACTATGTATCTCAGCCTCAAGATAAGACTGATAAACCAGTTGAATCAGAGGTAGCACCTGAACCTATGTCTGAAATGATTAAGGATAAAGAAACTAAGGTGACTAGTAATAATGTCAAGATTAAGAAGGTCAAATTTCTGCTATCTTCTAGTGATAAACCTGTAAGAGAAGCCAAAATTGACTTTAATAATCAAGAGGAGGAAACAGTCACTATAGTTGAGACGAAAGAACAAGACTCTAGTGAGACACCTAAGTCAAAGGGCACGCATAAGAAATCGATTGACAAAATGTCTTGCTTTAGATGTCATGAAAAGGGACATGTTGCTTCTAGTTGTCCACATAGGAAGGTAGAGTCTACATCTAAAAATGGAAAACCGGAACAACATAAACCTTCTTCAAGTGTTGCAAGCACAAGTGGTTCTCAAAATACCGAGAAAATTGTGCAAGCCACACCAAAAAGTGCTGTGAAACAATTACCTGCGTCAGGTAGACCAAACGAAGTGATTAGGACTAATTCACCGAATAGAGTCCCTAATCAATCTAGGTCAGAACCACAACAAAATTATAGGAGTACTACACCTAGAAGAGCTTACACTCCGGTTAGGTCACACACTCCTGTAAGACATCAAACACCAGGTAGAGCTCAGGGATATCAATCGGAAATGCCTTATAATCGAAATTATTCAAGAGCTCCATAGCAAATGCCTACACAAAGGCCGAGAGTGAACTTAAATAACTCTGCACCACAACAGGCTCTAAATCAAACACCCAAGTCACCTGAAAGGAGAGATGGGTATTTGAAAGAGTTCAAGTATGTGGACGAAAATGGTATTACCAAGTCAGTTATGGCTTGGGTTCCCCGTGATAACTAACCTCTTTTCTTTCATGTGCAGGAGATAACTACAGGTCCAAACAACAAGTGGTTCGTCGACAGTGGTTGCTCTAGGCACATGACTGGGGAAAGAAGTCTACTCGCAGACTTCAAAGGAGGGAATAGGGGATTTGTATCGTTCGCTGGAAATAAAGGAGGAAATATCACCGGTACTGGAGTGGTTACTAATGGGACTATCAAATTGGATCAAGTTTATCACGTTGATAAACTGGTCCACAATCTCATTAGTGTATCTCAAATCTGAAGAACTAAGTACTTTTCATTGATACTGAGGCGTTAGTGCTGAAACCGGGATTCAAATTACCTGAAGAGTGAATACTGATGAGGGCTCCAAGGAAGAATGACCTGTACATGCTAGACATGAACAAGCCGGAATCTTTGATGAGACCAATATGTCTATTATCTAAAGCTTCAGAGACGGAATCAGTTTTATGGCACAGACGCATGACACATTTGCACCTGAGAAAAATGAACTACATTACTAAAAATGGACTGGTGCAAGGTGTTCCAATGAAGAGTTTTCAGTTTGAAGACAAGTGTCTACCGTGCAAGAAAGGAAAACAACACAAGAAGGCACACAAGTCCAAGACTCAGAACTCTGTAGCTGTCACTTTCGATTTGCTGCATATGGACCTGTTCGGACCAATCAACAAAAGGAGCATAGGTGGTAGTTGATATTATTTAGTTATTACTGATTACTCACGATTTTCTTGGGTTTTCTTTTTAGGTACGAAGGACGAGACAGCTGCCAAGCTAATCGGGTTCTTAGACCAAGTGGAAAACTCTTACGGAACGAGGGTAAAACGTATCAGGAGTGATAACGAAATGGAATTTAAAAACACGGTTATTGGTGTATATTGCCTATCAAAGGGCATAGTGCATCAATTTAGTGCACCGTATGAGCCACAACAAAATGGGGTGGCCGAACGGAAAAACAGGACTTTGATTGAGGCAGCAAGGACCATGCTTTCGGATTCAAAGTTTCCTACCATGTTTTGGGGGGAGGCAGTGAATACCGCGTGTCATGTTTTAAATCGGGTCCTTACTGTCAAATCATTGAACAAAACTTGTTATGAATTTTTGAATAAAAGGCCACCGAATTTAACTGGTTTCGAACCGTTTGGGGTACCATGTATGTTAATGAAAACAAAACATCAACCTAAGTCTGGTGAAAAGGCTGACGAAGGTTATTTCCTAGGTTATGTGCCGAACTCACCAAATAAAAGGGTTTTAATAAATCAAATGGTACGGTAGAGATTGTGTATAACATTGATGTAACAAGCTATACACATGAACCCCAAACTGGTCCGGAATGGATTTTTGATTATGACAAATTGTTTGAATGGTAACATCCACGGATTTAATTTGATGTATTTTGGTTAATTAAGTGGAAAACTTATATATATTTAAGTTGAATTTGGGCGATTATTATGTATTTAGATATTTAGCAAGTTTGTTGCTATTTTTAAGAAAATTGAACTCAGAATCAATTTTGTGGAGTATTATGAATTTAAAAGTTATTTATGATAAATCTAAGATTAAATCAGTATTTTATGGAACCGGTTAAGTCGAGTGATGAAATGTGCAAAATGACGAAAGTAGTATATAAAGGGCAATAGGCTTCATTTTCTAGTTTACACTCTCTCACTACTTCATCTCTCTAGAAATTTTCTCTCTACATCTCTCTAAGATATATCACAAACCGACCGTCAGATTTTCGAGAATTATACGTCATCGGAAAGGTATCGAGGAGTACAACAGCAATCTACAAACGAATTTCTGATTTCATACGAATTGAGGTAAGAATCGAATCTTTTAAGTTTGTTGTTTCGGTTTTGAAGAACTAGAAATTTCAAATCTATCATTTTATGCAAATTGGAGCCTGTTTTACTCGAAACATTGCTGGAATGTGATAGTATATGCATAGTAGAATCGAATCTAGGTATCATACATGATATATGCATGATTTTTGACTTAGAAATGAAGGATTTAAGCTGAAATGATGAACAGACTCGAATATGTCAAGAACAGAGTCGAAATGCAAGAACAAACTCGATTTTTGTACTAGATTCGAGTGTGTTTTCGAGTGTGTATCACTAGACTCGAATGGGGTTTCGAATCTACCCTAGATTCGAAGGGTTAAGTTCGAATCTATCACTTAGACTTGAGCATGGTTTCAAATTTAATGCATGGGGTTAGAATCTATTCCCTAAACTCGAATGGAAGTGGAATTTGTGCTTTGGGAGTTCGAATCTATGCCTAGATTCGAAGTGGGTTTCGAATCTATGCCATAGGGTTCGAATCTATGCCCTATGGTTCGAGTCTAGTGATTAGATTCGAAGATAAGCCCATTAAATTCGAGTTTAATGCCTAAAATTGAGAAATATACTCTCTAAACTTGTATATTTTGAATGGAACTTATAAACAACACATAAAATGGCAAGAGTTATTCAAAGGACAATGTATGATCATGAAATGGGTTCAAACTTTAGTTATAGTTCGAATTTAGACATGTATCCGAAATGGGGGAAAATATCGCCAAACTTACGAAACTTGATTATATGGAATTAAACGGTTAATGATATGAGGAATTGTTGTAATTGAGTTAACAGGTCCCTTGTGGTGTTGTTTAACCCACAGTGGGGTACTTGGTGGATCCGGTTGAAAGCCCGAAGAGAAATAATATCGGTTAAAAGATAAATTACGCACCCACTGTGAGTACAGTAGATTTCGCATGTTTATATTTGTTTTATGTAAGCTTTGCCTGCTGAGACCTGTTGTTTCAATGATTGTTTGGAATTCTACTAACTTACGTAGATTTAGATGCACATTCTTACTTGTTGCATGTCCTTTCGGTTGTTGTGCATCTAGTGATGGACCGGTGGGTCGCATCGATTACTCTGATGTTACTGTGCTATATGACCTGGAGCTGATCCCTCCTAGGCCCGGTAGGCAGTATGTCATCCCCGATCGTACGTTTGTCTCAGATGGTATGTTTAAATGCCGAGCTGTGAGCTCGAAGGGGCTGCGGCTCTGGTCCGTACTTTGTGTACGAAGAGGATATCCGATGTTGGTCATCTGTGTTATCCTTGGGCTTCATAAAGACTTATAAAATGCGTAATCTATGTATTCACTAAGCATTCGCTTACGTTTTAGTTGTTGTATTTTTACAGGCAAAGGAAAATCTACTGCTGGACCTTCTAGTTAGGTCGTTTGGGGAAGATTTGGGAGACTCGGCACTATTTTATCAGTAATCGTGATTTGGACAATGTTGTATTATATTCTGGATGATTGTAATAATTGTATGGGTGTGTAGACTTAGACTTGATACCTTATAGCACCGTAGGGTGTTTAACACTTGTTGCACTACTTTAATTATGTTTTTAATGCTTCCGCACTTAATTTAGGTTATCAGATCATTATGTTATTGTATGTTGGTGATTAATCCTGGGTGTATTGTAATTGGTGGTTGTTGTGGCAAGGGTGCCACACGAGATGATATCAGAGCAGTTGTTTGAGATTCAAGTGTCCGTGAGGTCTTGATCTCAAACATTAGGTGATGATATGTAGTGATGCTAAGTAATGATCTGAACTAAGATAGGTTATGATCTAGTAATTATATGAGATTGACTATCATACGGGACACAAAAGTGGTGTCTTTAAACTGATGACATGTTACTAAACAAGTTATATGTTTATATTTTCAGAACATGTCTGGAGGAATGACACCGGAAGAAACCAGAGAGATGATGCTAGCCATGATGGCTGAGCAGAACAAGATGATACAAGATCAGTTTCGGGCTCGAGATGAGGCCGATGCTAAGAGGAGAGAGGATAAGAGAAAGAACAAGGAGAAGGAAGGGGGTAACAACGAGGAACGAGATGACAACACTGGGTCATCTAACAAACCTCGAGGTTGTCATTTTAAGGATTTTAAAGGAAACGGGGCGGTGGAGTTTAACGGTTTAGGGGATGCTGTTGCCGCACTGGAATGGATAACAACAACTGAGCGAACGTTCCGAATCAGCGACTGTGCTGAGAAGGACATGGTTCGTTATGCAACTGCTATGTTCACGAATGATGCAATCATGTGGTGGAATGCTATGGTGAACGCTTTGACATTGGAGAAGGTTTCTGTTATGAATTGGGCTGAGTTCAAGGACCTATTCACTCAGCAATACTGTCCGGTTGATGAGCGCCGGAGGTTGGAAGCAAAGTTTATGGCACTGATGCAGGGGACTAAGACTGTGTCCCAGTATGCTGTGGAGTTCACGAGGCTGAGTTTGTTCGCACCTCATCAGGTGGACACCGAAGAAAGGAAAGTGACCAGGTTCGAGGCTGGTCTTGACATAGAGATTAGGAGGGTTATGAGCAACGTCCGCTACCCTACATTTGCTGGCTTACTTGAGGCTGCCAGAAATGTAGAGCAGATTTTGATTATGTCGGGCTACTCTGTTGGGTCTGCTGCTGCTTCCACCAATCCAACACAGCCGTCACCGCCGAAGCGCCAAAGGGAGGGAGGATACTCGGGATCTTCCCGGTCTTCACAATACTCATCACAGCAGTCTTTTCGCCGACCATCTGGTTCTTCTGATCGTGGTCGTGCTCGTGCATACTCTATCAACACCGAGCCACAATACTGCAACAAATGTCACCTGGAACATTTTGGCAAGTGCCCTAACGGACGTGCTTGCTTTTGCTGTGGAGAACTGGGACATTTTCAGAATGATTGTCCAAGGAAGGGTGATGCTTGCTATAAGTGTGGGGTGTGGGGTCACTATAGCAGGAACTGTAGAAAGAATGCTCCAACAGCTGCTGCACCATCATCAACACGATCGTCTGGAGGTTCGAGTGGTGGTTCAGTTAACCGCCGGGGTCAGTCACAGAGGGCACCTGCTCGTGCTTTTCAGATAACTGCAGAGGAGGCAAGGGAAAACCCGGAGATCGTCACGGGTACGTTTATAGTTAATTCTATGCCAGCACGAGTTTTATTTGATTCGGGTGCCAATAGGTCGTTTGTTTCTACTGTGTTTGCACAAAGACTTGCTATGCCACTGTCTAAGTTGTCTGCTATACTTGATATTGAAACTGCTAGCAATACTTTAGTTAAGGTAGATCATGTATACCGAAATTGCACGTTAGTAATTGAAGATGTAGTCTTCAATTTAGATCTGATTCCGATAGAGTTCAGCGAGTTTGATGTGATAGTCGGAATGGACTGGTTGATCGAGAATGAAGCCCATATAGTGTGTAAGAGCCGAATGATAAAGATAACTACCCCGGAGGGGCGTGAGATATGTATATATGGGGATAGGAGAAGCGGGGATCTGTGTTTGCTGACTATTGCAAAAGCTCGAAAGCTTGTTGCAAAGGGATGTGATGCATACTTAGCATATGCGATTGATGCTAAGGCAGAGAAGAGAACGTTGGCCGATGTGCCGGTTGTTTCACAATTCCCGGATGTGTTTCCGGAAGACTTGTCTGGCGTGCCGCCTGAAAGACAAGTAGAATTTAGGATTGACTTGATCCCTGGAGCTGCACCGGTAGCTCGTTCTCCTTATCGTCTTGCCCCAACCGAGATGAAGGAAATGATGACACAGCTGCAAGAATTGTTGGACAAAGGCTTCATTCGGCCGAGTTCATCGCCATGGGGAGCTCCGGTACTGTTTGTAAAGAAGAAGGATGGCACGATGAGGATGTGCATAGATTATCGGGAACTGAATAAGTTGACGATTAAAAACAAGTATCCTCTGCCGAGGATAGACGACTTGTTTGATCAGTTACATGGCGCTAGTGTATTTTCTAAGATTGATCTGAGATCAGGATATCATCAATTGAAGGTTCGAGAGGAAGATGTGCCAAAGACAGCATTCAGGACTCGGTATGGACATTACGAGTTTCTGGTAATGCCTTTTGGATTAACCAACGCCCCGGCAGTGTTTATGGATTTAATGAATAGGGTTTGTAGACCGATGTTGGATAAGTCGGTGATAGTGTTTATCGATGATATTCTAGTATACTCTAGGTCTGAGGCTGAGCATGCTGAACATCTCAAGGAGTTATTAGAGTTATTGAGGAAAGAGAAGTTGTACGCCAAATTTTCGAAGTGCGAGTTTTGGCTACAACAGATATAGTTTCTAGGACATGTAATTTCTGGAGCTGGGATTTCGGTAGATCCGGCTAAAGTTGAAGCGATAAAGAATTGGGAGCCACCTCAAACAGCTACCGAAGTTAGAAGTTTTCTGGGGTTGGCAGGATATTATCAGAGGTTCATAAAGGATTTTTCAAAGATTGCAGTTCCTTTAACTGCATTAACCAAGAAGAATGCACCGTTTATATGGGAAACTGTGAAGCAGGATGCCTTTGAGGTTCTGAAGAAGGCGTTAAGCGAGGCTCCGATACTTGCCTTACCGGAAGGCAATGACGATTTTGTGGTTTATACTGATGCATCAAGGTTAGGATTAGGCGCTGTACTGATGCAGCGCGGGAAAGTAATTGCTTATGCTTCAAGACAGTTGAAGCAGCATGAGAAGAATTATTCTACTCATGATCTGGAGTTGACCGCGGTAACGTTTGCATTGAAGTTATGGAGGCATTACCTGTACGGTACTAAGTGTCAACTTTACACGGACCATAAGAGCTTAAAGTACATTTTTAGCCAGAAGGAACTTAATATGAGACAACGTAGATCTATGGAGCTTATTAAAGACTACGATTGTGAGATACTTTATCATCCCGGGAAGGCTAATGTAGTAGCCGATGCCTTGAGCCGGAAAGCTTATGCTAAGGATTTCTGTTATATGATGACGTCCACTATACTAAGTTCCACGATCATTAACGATGTCAAAGCTGCCCAACTAGAAGCTTTGAAAGAAGAAAATGTCGGTGCTGAGGATATTAGAGTACAGATTAAGAATATGGAAACTAGCGAGTCTGGATTAAAAGGTGTATACGGAAGGATTTGGGTGCCGAAGTATGGTGGTATAAGAAACGTTATCATTGAAGAAGCGCATCAATCTAAATTTTCTGTACATCCCGGGAGCACAAAGATGTACAACGACTTAAAGGCAGATTTCTGGTGGCCGGGATTGAAAAAGGACATAGGGCAGTATGTTGAACGATGTAGGACTTGCCGGTTGGTAAAGGCCGAGCATCAACAACCGTATGGCAGTATGCAGCCGCTTCCTATTCCGGAATGGAAGTGGGAGCACATTACAATGGATTTTGTTACAAAGCTGCCAAAGACTAAGAAACAACATGATGCAGTTTGGGTAATCGTGGATCGGTTAACAAAGTCGGCTCACTTCATACCGATTCGTGAAAGTTATTCATTGGAGAAATTAGCTCAAATTTACATGAATGAGATTGTTTCTAGGCATGGAGTGCCTAAGTCTATTGTATCGGATCGGGATAGCCGATTTACTTCGAATTTTTGGTCGGCACTGCAAGAAGGGTTAGGAACGAGAATCGCAATGAGTACGGCCTATCGTCCGCAAACCGATGGCCAAAGTGAACGAACGATCCTTACTTTGGAAGACATGATGAGATCGTGTGTGTTAGATCTCGGTGGCAATTGGGACAATCATCTGCCACTCATAGAGTTTTCGTATAACAACAGTTACCACGCTACGATCAAGAAAGCTCCGTTCGAGGCTTTGTATGGAAGGAAATGTAGGACTCCTACATGTTGGAGAGAAACGGGTGAAACACCAATCGCTGGGCCGGCCTTGCTTCAAGAAACAAACGAGAAGATACAGTTGATTAGGCAAAACATGAAAGCGGCCCGGGATCGTCAGAAAAGTTACTATGATCGGAGGCACAAGCCGATCAATTTTGAAGTGAATGACTGGGTCTACTTGAAAGTATCACCCATGAGGGGTGTTACTCGTTTTGTTAAAAGGGGAAAGTTGGCTCCGAGATTCGTCGGACCATTTAAGATAACCGAAAAAGTAGGAAATCAGTCATATCGTTTGGAATTGCCTGAAGAGATGTCGGGCATACATCCGGTGTTTCACGTTGGAAATCTTCGGAAGTCATTTACTTCTAGTAACGAGGATTGAGCCGACCATACTGAACTGCAAGTTGATGAAAGGCTCCGGTATGTTGAAGAGCCGGAGTGTGTGTTAGATACTAAGATGAAGAAATTGAGAAGCAAGGAGATAGAAATGGTGCTTGTACGTTGGAAGCATCATAAAGGAGCAAATCATACATGGGAAACTAAGTCAGAAATGTTAAGAAAGTATCCGAAACTGTTTGAGTCCGAGTAACTTCGAGGACGAAGTTGAGCCTGGTGGAGCCCATGCTGTAACATCCACGGATTTAATTTGATGTATTTTGGTTAATTAAGTGGAAAACTTATATATATTTAAGTTGAATTTGGGCGATTATTATGTATTTAGATATTTAGCAAGTTTGTTGCTATTTTTAAGAAAATTGAACTCAGAATTAATTTTGTGGAGTATTATGAATTTAAAAGTTATTTATGATAAATCTAAGATTAAATCAGTATTTTATGGAACCGGTTAAGTCGAGTGATGAAATGTGCAAAATGACGAAAGTAGTATATAAAGGGCAATAGGCTTCATTTTCTAGTTTACACTCTCTCACTACTTCATCTCTCTAGAAATTTTCTCTCTACATCTCTCTAAGATATATCACAAACCGACCGTCAGATTTTCGAGAATTATACGTCATCGGAAAGGTATCGAGGAGTACAACAGCAATCTACAAACGGATTTCTGATTTCATACGAATTGAGGTAAGAATCGAATCTTTTAAGTTTGTTGTTTCGGTTTTGAAGAACTAGAAATTTCAAATCTATCATTTTATGCAAATTGGAGCCTGTTTTACTCGAAACATTGCTGGAATGTGATAGTATATGCATAGTAGAATCGAATCTAGGTATCATACATGATATATGCATGATTTTTGACTTAGAAATGAAGGATTTAAGCTGAAATGATGAACAGACTCGAATATGTCAAGAACAGAGTCGAAATGCAAGAACAAACTCGATTTTTGTACTAGATTCGAGTGTGTTTTCGAGTGTGTATCACTAGACTCGAATGGGGTTTCGAATCTACCCTAGATTCGAAGGGTTAAGTTCGAATCTATCACT